>JARHVA010002084.1:1557500-1647500 GCA_037957365.1 Torreya grandis | reverse complement strand
ATTTCTCTTGATTTTTTGGGATATCTTATTCTCCTTGTCTAGATATGTAATTCATTATGTTTTTTGCAATTGTCTCCATATTTCTTGAAAATCAAATATTATACTTTATGATTTTATACTTTTATTAGATCAAATATAGTTAGATTTGATTTCAATATAATGTAGGTGAATGTGGTGTATTTTGATGTAAAACCACTTTTTCCTATACTAAAAGAATTAACCCTATAAAATTACAAATATTAGATTTAAATCTATGTACAAAAAGACAATCTCTTAGGATAAATCACAACAAATCAAGATATTGTGAAATTAATACTTAATCAATACTAGAAACATATAAATTAACAACTAATCCTAAAAACATATAAATTAACAACTAATAAATACCTAGAGACCAATTTTTGATGTCTATTAGCATCAAAATTAAGTTATACTTTTATAGAATTTAGACTCGCATAATTCGTAATAATAGAATTATGATTTTGAAAGAAAACATGTAATTTTTTATTTTCCATTTTTACAGATGTTTTGATCAACACCATGTGATATATTTTCAAGATATAAAGACATATATACATTATTATGCTATATGCATTTTATTGAGACAGACTAACCATAAAATTATTTTACACATTGGAGATGTTGATTTGCAACTTCCCGTTGATATAGACTTAGTTACATAGATTTTCTAACCTAGATACATCATATTTTCTTATAGTTTTATCCTCAAATCATACAATGTCGCATGTACATTGCATGTCACATGATCTTGGAAACAATTAGAAAGTATTATTGTGCATGTTTTAAGCTGAGCAAAAATAGAAAAGTGGGGCCTATGTTATGTACTTAGCTGGCACCTCATGCTATCTTATTATATGTCATGCTCAAATTATGTGGGTGGAGGCCCAAATTATTTAATCTCTTATGTGTATTTTATGAAAATCCATGGTACCTTATGGATCACAAACCTAAAACACACAAAGATTTCCATTCATGCACTGAACAATATTTTAAAATGATCACTATAATAATTGTTGGTTTCTACATTCATGCCTTTAGGCCAATTTCAATATATATATATATATATATATATATATATATATATATATATATGAATGACAATTATTAAAATCATAATTGATACAAATGTGCAAATTTTCACAGCCAAAATTTAGTTGACCTTAAATTAAATTTATCAAAGAGTAACATTGAATCCATCTTCCACATAATTTAGGAGTGGTGTGAATAAAACCAACCATGTTATGTGAAGATTAAAATATTCCTATCAAACAAACATTATCCCAAATTGAATTATTGTGGAAGTAAATTTGAAAGAAAAATTTACCATAGATCTTAACAACAAACATGAACAATGACATAGGCTATAAGAAAGCCTTATGATTGTCGAGTTTAGGCTAGATTATCATTTATCCCTTACACTATTATGTTATAAAACATTGTATTTAAATTTGGGATTCATAAGATGGGCATTTTGAGGTGGATCAAGTTTTTAAGGGTACTTTGTGCCCATTGGACAAATTGTGACTGGAAGGGATAATTTGGTGTGATTCATACATGGTTATCCCACCAAATAAGATTGACTCTATCAAAGGGAGTAAAATGATGAAAATGAAAGATCCCTAACTCATTTGGAGGGCATATGGACAAGAACATGCTAGGAAGATACACTCTTCCAACTGATAATGTACATTACTAGTTGAAACATTGAGACCAACTAGGAACATCTTATAAACAATTTGTTGATGCAACATTCCTCATCTGCAAATTCCATTCTATACATTATGGGTAAATTGAAATTGAATTTGAAGTGGCTCAATAGACTCGGGTCTACTAAAGGGCCTTTAGAGAGGATATGGAGGGCATGCAATATGTCACGTAGCATGTCAAAATCATAATATTTTGGAATTTGTCAAAATGTACAGTAGCCAAAAATAAAATAAAGGCAACCACAATAATTAATTTTAACATCAAAAACATTTTTTCTAATGATTTTTTTTATGTTTTGACATGCACACACATGGATAATAAAAAATTGGAAATTTTTGTAATAAAATTGTAAGTAGAGTTTCTAACAAAAAACTATATATTTTGATTCGTTGGAGAGGAGATGCTAATTGAGATTTTAGAATTTTTGAGTGCAATATTACGTCAAGTTTAAATCACGGGAAAATTAAATTTGTTACCTCATCACATTACTACTTAAATACCTATATTCACATATTTTTATATAAATATAATTAGTGTTGCTTTAAAGTTTAAATAAAATATTTTGGTTCATGGTGGACTAGGGTTTGAAGGTTGAAATGGAGAGTGGAGGGCATGCCTATGAATTCATTAAATTACTTATCACAGGATGCAGGGTTTCTGTTTTCAATTTGTGTTGATATTGGTTAATTTTGTTTGCAATGAAAGTGTTTCATTCCTTTTATTTTCTTTGAAATGGTTTTTTTGTGTTTGATTAACTTCACAAATTGTAGATAAAGCATCAGTCTTCAGGGTATATTTCCTTTATGATTTTATTTATTGAACAAAATAATTAAAGTGTTATAATTTGAAATACAGTCATTGCTTTTAATTGTTATTATACAATTTTAAATATATTTTCTTTATATGTATTTACTGAAGCTAAATAATTTCACCACTGTATTTGAATACTTATGTGGTTTTGCTCAAATTTTTGTAACTCTATAAACGATCATTTTACTATGTGATTTTATGTAGTCGGTAAGGACATTCACCCCATAGGAGTAGGATTAAACTATGAAATCCATAGGGGACTTGTTAAGCACAAATGCATTAAAAGGACACAATTGTATATAAGTTGTTAAGTTGTTAAAGACATAAAGAATAACTCTCAATGTATGGCATGCATATCTCCCCCATATTTATATTTGTCTGCTATGCAAGAATGAAAGATAGTAAATATGTAAACCTTTGAAAAATAGAAGAATCGTGACTGACTATAATACCACTTTTGCATCATTTATAAAAAATATAAATTCTCTCAATAAATCCAAAAAAAATATTTCATATAATTTATTCATTTGTACTAATCCACAACTTCACACTTAAAAACACTAAAAAAATACACTCTCTAAAGTAAAAATAACATCCATTTTAATGTAACTTGCACCTTGAAAACAACTGCCAATTATATTTATATTGAAAATAATTAAAAGTATTCATAAATACAATGAACATAGATATACTTACTTTTGAACAAAAAACAATGTTATACATAATAATAGCGTATAAGTCTAATGGTTATTTTTAACTTGTCGATGAAAGAGAGGAGTGAGTAGAGCATACTATTATTCTTTTTAAAGGTGCGTAAACATATTTTTTAATTTAAATATATTATATTTAATTATAACATTCCTTCCAAGATGTTTTGACTTAATTTTGTGTTCTTTGGCCATTGTACATGCAATGTAAATTTGGAGTAGTTATGATTTCCACTTGAACTTAATCAACACTCATAAATTTTTTAGGGTCCATACTTTCCTCAAATCATAAAATCTATAATAAAAAATGTTATATATTAAAAAAATATGATTTATTATCAAATAAAATTAAAGAATTTATGAGTGCTCGATAAGTTTAGCCTTAATTTTTTATGTTAGATACTCTTGTGATCATATTGTAATTTTGTTTATAAATGTCAAATTAACCTTCATCTTTATTAAATTAAATTATAATGCTTATGAGTATCCTCATTTTTTCAATAAATTATATTATTTTTATATATAAAAACACATACTCGCAAACTACTTCTCAAACATAGAAATTATAATACACAAAAAAAACTTATAATCTTAAAATAAAATAATCATAATCAAATTAAAGATCTAAGAAATGTATAAAACTAAATGTTATCATAATAGTCAATGGAATGTTGTGACTTTACAACTTGCAAAGTAATAACTATAATGTTTAAAGATTAAAAGTTTTTTTTTTTTTTTTTAATTATCAAAATCTCAATGCAATGGGTAAGTTGGGAAAAGAAAAGTGTTTTTTTTATAGATTTTCAATAAATATTATTTGTGCCTTAGAAGTTTCCAAGAGGGAAAAAGGACAAGTGGGGCGTTGCCATTGTTAACAAGTTTGCAAGGTCTCCAAGCTAGCTTAGCAAGATATGCAGTAAGTAGAAAAACAAAGAAAAGTGTGCACTAAGAAGAGGCTAATCTTTTGATCAGTGTGATGACAGGAGCTATCATTATCTCCTTTGAGGCATGTTAATCCTCTATCCTTTGCTTTTGCTCAAACTTATCATTGCTATTGTATGGGATCCTTGTTGGAAACTGGATGTAATTTCTCCAACTCCCTATTTGCCTCCATCATGCACGCAGTCTGCATGTTTAATTTCTTCAGTCTTCTCAGTCTGCATGCACAACTATAGTTAAACATTAGTCTACTTTTAGTTCTTTGTTTGCTTTCAATTCTATTTATGTTGTTCATGATCACAGATTTTAATAGATAATCAAGAAGATTAAAAAAATTATTTTTTTATGATTGTTGTAGCAATCTGAGTCCACCTATTTTTATTTTTTGTTATTTTTTCTTTCTTTCTCTTTCCAAAAATTGGTATCAGAGCTGAGAGAAGCGCACATAGGGCTGCAAGATTATTTCATTTCTAGTTTTGATTTGCCATTGGAAGGAGTAAGGATGACAATGGAGATGATCAATACAAAGTGTGTGAAGTAGCGATCAGGTTTAAAATCAAGCCATCAGTGCTTTAGCAGGGTGCCATATCCCTTATAGATTTCATTTCAGTGCCTCCACTTAGGCCCTATCTAGATCTTAGAACGTTGACGTCCAAAGATCAAAAGCACCTCAAAATTGGTTTTTTTTAGGCTATGAGCCAGATCGGAGGAGATATTCACTACAGTCAGTATAGGAGATCACTGCAGCCAGTAGAGCCTTGAACCAATGCATAGATCATGATAAAGAGTAGTCAAATAGATTATAGGTGAGAAATGCAGTGACTGTCAAATGAAAAAAAACAAACAAGATCATTGAATGTCAAAGCATTGGAAGGACGTGCAAGCGTAGATCATGGGAGATCATTGCTAAAGCATGAATGTGTTGACAGGTCGTAGATTGTGGCGAAGAGGGCAAATTTGATCAGGCGATCATGGATAGATTAGTCACTAGAAAGAGTAAACCCAGAGCATTGGAAACAAGATCCAGGGAGGAGAAAGGCTACAGCAGTAGCAAAATCCTACAAGGGTAGATCTCTAAGGAGAAATTAAATGCTGTAGCATTTACAATTTTTTTTTGTGGTATTCCAACTTGAGACATGGCAACAAATAATAAAGATATTCGCATTTTTAATGGTAAGAATTATGATTTTTGGGCAATTAAAATGAGAACATTGTTTTGTTGACAAGATGTTTGAGATTTGGTAGAAATTGGCTTTGTAGAACCACAGGATGAGGCTGCCCATCAGGCATTAACTCAAGCACAAAAGGAAGAGCTTAAAGAAAACAAGAAAAAGGATGCAAAAGCTCTATTCCTAATCCAAGAGGCAATGGATAAATCCATTTTTTCTAGAGTTATAGTAGCAACAAGATGCAAGTTGGCATGGAAAATCTTAGAGACTACGTATAAAGGTAATACAAAGGTGAAAGTAGTTAAATTGCAATCTCTTGGGACAAATTTTGAAAATTTGCAAATGAATGATTCAGAGTCTATAGACCAGTTTATGGGTCAAGTATTGAATATTGTGAACCAAATTAGATCTAATAGAGAAATAATAAAAAATCAGAAGATCATAGAAAAAATTCTTAGGAGTTTACCTAGCAAATTTGATGTAGTAGTTAGAGCTATTGAGGAAACCAAGGATTTGGAATAGTTATTAGTAGATGAATTAATGGGATCTTTGTTAACACATGAATTCAGAATTAATAGGAATAACAATACTTCTTTTGAGAATGCTTTCAAGTCTCATCTATCATTTGGTAGAGGAAGAGAAAGAGGTAGGTCAAACTTCAGAGGAAGAGGCAGAGGCATAAATGGAAGGAACAATCCAAATCAAGGTGAAAAAAATAATCAAAACTTCAACAATAGAGGACGTGGCAATAATCACTTCTAGTAAAATTCACAGAGGTCTGATAAATCTAACATTCAATGTTATTAATTCAAAAAATATGGACATTATGCAAGTGAATGTAGAAAGAAACAAGGAGATGTGGACAAGCGAAATTTTAATTACATAAGTGAATCTAATTCTAAGTCTAGAAGTTTATTCCTCACTTGTCATGTTGCTCAAGAAAATGCTAGAGATATTTGGCTTTTAGATAGTGGATGCAGTAACCATATGACAGGGAATAAAGAATTGTTTGATAGTCTTGATGAGTCCGTAAAATCCGAAGTGAAATTAGGAAAAGATAATAAAGTGGATGTAATGGGTAAAGGAGTAATAAATGTTTTAGCAAAAAATGGTGAACGAAGATTTATCCCTGATGTTTATTTTATACCTGGACTAAAGCATAATCTTATGAGTGTTGGATAGTTAGTACAAAAAGGTTACAGAGTATCTTTTATGGATAATGTTTGCACAATATTAGACAAATTTCCAAATAACAAATTGATAGAAAAAGTGGAGATGACCAAGAATCGGATGTTCCCTCTTCGAATTCAGTGCATCTAAGGAGAAGAGGAAGCCCAATTCAAAACCATGCATCTAGACCAATCATGGCTATGGTGAAAGGATTACCACCAATAGAATAGCCAAGAAGTTCATGTGAAAAATGCATTCTGGCAAAACAACATAGAGAGAGCTTTCTTGTAGGAGCCTCATATAGAGCAAGGGTAACATTGGAGCTAGTCCATAGTGATTTATGTGGACCAATGCAAATTCCATCATTTGGAGGTAGTTCTTATTTTCTAACCTTCATTGATGATTTTAGCAGAAAGACTTGGATATATTTCCTCAAAGAAAAGTCTGAAGCCTTTGTAAAATTTAAAGAATTCAAGGCTATGGTTGAAAAGTAGAGTGGCCTTTACATCAAGGTACTTAGATCAGATAGAGGAGGTGAATATATGTCTAATGAATTTTAATATTTTTGTGTATATCATGGCATTAAAAGGCAACTGACTACAAGGTACACACCACAGTAGAATGGTGTAGAGAAAGAAAGAATAGAACAATCATGGAGATGGCTAAAAGCATGCTGAAGGCCAAAATTTTGTCAAATGAATATTGGACAGAAGCAGTAGCATGTGCAGTATATATTTTGAATAGAATCCCAACAAAGAGTGTCAAGGATCGAATTCCACAAAAAGCTTGGAGTGGTAAGAAGCATAATGTACATCATTTCAGAATTTTTGGTTGTATTGCATATTCTCTTATACCATCTAAATTAAGAAGAAAACTTGATGATAGAGGTGAGAAATGCATTTTTATTGGCTATAGTGAAGAATCAAAGGCTTATAAGTTGTATAACCCCATTTCAAAGAAAGTGATTATTAGCAGAGATGTGGAATTTAAGGAAGAAGAAGCATGGGATAGAAGCATTGATAAAACCATCACAATTGAAGCACCAATTCCACAAAATGAAGAAGAATATGGAGAACAAAATTTTTAAAGTGATCAATCCTCTCCATAAAAAAGAACAAGCACTCGAATAAGAACACCTAGGAGCTTAGCACAAGGTGAATCATTTGTTCATGCATGTCATCCTACTCTGAATTCACAAGTAAGTGATGAATCAGATCCAACTCTTGCCACATTAAGATCAAAACTTAAAGGTAATAAAATGAGAAACTTTTATTAGATTTATAAATAAGAAGAAGAGAAGTTAGATTTATGTTCAAATTTTGCCTTTTTCTCTCATGATCCTATGTATTATGAAGAAGTAGTTAATAAGGAACATTGGATAAAAGCAATGGATGAGGAGATGAATGCCATTGAGAGAATCCAAACATGGGATCTAATTAATCTACCTGAAGGTAAGGATTGCATAGGAGTTAAATGGGTTTATAAGACCAAATTTGATGCAGAAGGAAAGGTTGAAAAACACAAGGCAAGGTTAGTAGCAAAAGGTTTTGCACAAGAACATGGAATTGATTGTAATGAAACATTTGCTTCAGTTGCTAGACTTGATACTATTAGAATGGTTTTAGAAATATCTCCACAAAATAATTGAAAAGTATATCAAATGGATGTCAAATCAGCTTTCTTGAATGGTTTCCTAGATGAAGAAGTGTATGTGAAACAACCACCAGGTTATGAAGTGCATGGACATGAATAAAAATTCTACAGATTGAAGAAGGCCCTCTATGGTCTCAAGCAAGCACCAGGAGCATGGTATATTAGGATTGATTCATACATGACAAATAATATATTAAATAGAAGCAATAGTGAGCCTACATTGCACACAAAAATAAACAAAGAATGTCAGATTTTGATTATGTGTTTGTATGTTGATAATTTTATTTTCACTAGAAATTTGTCTATAGACACATTTAAATGAGCAATGAAGAAAGAATTTGAGATGACAGATTTGGGATTAATGAAGTATTTTTTGGGCATTGAAGTTGTAAAATCTGAGAACGGAATTTTTATTTGTCAAACTAAATATGCAAAGGATATGTTAAGGAGGTTTAAGATGTTGAATTGTAAATCAACACCTACACTAGTTGCTATAGGGACCAAAATTAGCAAAGAAGACAAAGGGTCTAATGTTGATTCTACAACATTCAATAGACTAATTGGTAGTTTGATGTATCTTATAGCTATAAGACCAGATATCATGTATGGGGTCAGTTTAATCTATAGATTCATGGAGTCACCAAAAGACTCACATTGGCAAGTTGGAAAGAGGATATTGAGATATGTGGCAGGAACAACAGAATATGGATTTTTATATTCCACAACTAATGATTTTGGTTTGATTGGTTATATTGATAGTGATTTTGCAGGTAACATTGATGACAGGAAGAGTACTTCTAGACATTTCTTTCTTTTTGAAATAGGTGTGGTCACATGGGCATCCAAAAAGCAACCTATAGTGACACTTTTGTCAGCTGAAGCAGAGTATGTAGCAGCCACATCAGTAGCATGTCAAGCAACTTGGATGAGGAGAGTATTGATAGATTTATTACAAGCACAAAAGGAGTCAACACCAATCTTTTGTGACTACAAATCAGCAATTACATTGTCAAAAAATCATGTTTTTCACAAGAGAAGCAGGCACATTGATACAAGATTTTATTTTTTCAGAGAGTTAGTAAATAATGGAGAAGTCCATTTGGAGTTCTGCAGATCTAAACACCAATTGGAAAATATATTCACAAAGGCATTAGCAAAAGAGAGTTTTGATTATCTAAGACAAAATTTAGGCATTGTAAATGTTGAAGCAGTTAGTGGTAGAAATTAAGGGGTAATGTTAGAAACTGGAGCTAATTTCTCCAACTCCCTATTTGCCTCAATCATGCACATAGTCTGCATGTTTAATTGCTTCAGCCTTCTCAGTCTACATGCACAACTGTAGTTAAACATTAGTCTACTTTCAATGCTTTGTTTGTTTTCAATTCTATTTATGTTGTTCATGATCGCATATTTTAATATAGAATCAAGAAGATTAAAAGAATCATTTTTTTATGATTGCTATAGTAATCTGAGTCCACCTATTTTTATTTTTTGTTATTTTTTCTTTCTTTCTCTTTCCACAATCCTAAATAGATAGATATTCACATATTTTTATTGTTTCCAAAACTAACTTTGGTTATATGATAATTTTTTTTATAAATGGATAGATATTTTATAGAATCAAAAGTAGTATATACTATCTTACATTAAAAAGTATAATTGAAGGAGTAAAGAAGTTATCAAAAAAAGAGAAGAATTGAGTTAAGCGTATTAGAATAGGTTGTCCAATTTTCTCTTATTATTGTTATAGATAAATATATATAACTTTTATCTACTATTCACATATTTCAATTATTTCAACAAATATTTTTAATGGTATTAAAATAAATATATATTTTAATAACTTTATAAAATAAAAATAATTTATAGAGCTCCCAACTAAAAAATAATTGAAAAGTGAAAAAACCGTTGAAAAGGAAAGAAAAAAAAGAATTAAATTAGAACGTTGAGATGGGTTATCTAATTTTCTTTTATTGTTCTTTGACCCAACTCCATGGCACCTTCTTCTCACCTGTAAATTCAATGTCGAATGACTGAGTTACAACTTGGGCACGTAATGAAAGTAGGAACTTGAGTAAGATAAAATTGCTCATACACACATCGCAACATGTATGCCAAATATGATATGAAATTTGCCATGAACACAACCTTGACTTGACATCAGACAAAGTTAGAGGAGGATTTAAGTGATTGAATCAATGTTTTTAGTAGGTTTTATGCATAAATGGTGACTTGGTAGAGTTAATGAATCGTGTGTTTGGGTGGCATGACAATGATTCTATGTGTAATCATAGAGGTATTGCATGGACAATTTTCATTAAGTAAAGCTTTCATTGTGGTAAAATATAAAAATGAGGATATTGATGTTGGAATAGCTATTTGACGAGCATGATTTAAGGAATATATAGTATATACACAAATGACTTTAACATTAAATTCTTATTTCAAGTGAATGGAAGTTGAGATAAGAGATGATTATTATTTTACTTTTAAATTATAGAAAATATTTTATGTGAGAGTTTATATTTAGAATAGATTTAAGGAGGTAAGGGTATATCTTCGCTTAGAATTATTTAAGGTTTGTATTCAATTTGTTTTATTCAACATATTCAAATAGTACTCTTAATTAAAAGAAATTAGTTGAAATAATAAATTATTATTAACCTATCAATAAGGAGTTGATAATTTATATCTTTTAAAGTTACTGCATAAAGTATATTTTATTATATATAACTTGCCCTTATTTTTATTTGAAACTTTAATTGAAGTTTAATAAGTTATTGTGTGAATCATATTGCATGATATATAACTTGCTTTATTTTCATTTGAAACTTAAATTGGGGTTTAACAAGTTATTATGTGAAACATTTTTTACTGTATGCAGCTTTTTTTTAATTTTGAAACTTGAATTGAGGTGTAACATGTTATTGTGTGATACATATTTTATTATATGTGACTTGTATTTATTTTGAAACATGGATTAAGGTCTAACAAGTTATTTTTGGAAACATATTATATTATATGTAATTTGCATAAATTAATGTTTGACAAGTTAATATGTGAATCGTATTCTACATAGCTTGCTTTTATTTTCATTAAAACCTATCATTTTTGAAAATCTATTGAATTATTATACCTTATAAGGACTCATTTAAAATAAGTAGTTCCTGGTGTAGACACCCAAATTTGATACAAGCTCATTCAAACCATGCACTTTGCATAACCTTGTTTATTTAGACTATTGTTGACAAACAAATGAATTATTTACATATCCTATTATACATCATAGGCTTTACTCTCTTTTTTTATTCCCTCATGCATTTTATAATTTTATTTTGTCCTTCCATGAGCACCCTAGGGAACCCCAATTTCCATTGTAGACATCTATCTTTAAGTTTTGAGTCATTTGGACATGGCCAAATTACAAAACAAAGCCATATTGCAACCCTATTCAAGGAATACAAACTTGTCACAATGTAACTTGCAGAAGGGTTTTGAATTTTTACATTGTTAATAGTCTCTTTTATGACTGTTGGTCTCTCCAAGTCAGTATCCTCCTACGCTAATAAGCCTCCAATTCAAATTCAAGAACTCTATATAATAAAGGGTCATGTTAAGAGCTAACCCCTAATTACATACCTTTATAAAGGCTATAAAATAGTTATATATGCTTCAGTACTACATAATTACTAATTTATTTACGAATTGAAATGTTCAATATACCATTCATTTGCTTATGTCAAGGGTACTCAGAGGTGAAAGAGCATCCAAAATTGCATTCATGATTGGACATACACATCTTTGAGGGATAACTACATCAACCTAAGGCCCATTTGGGCTATGTAGGTAACACTCAGTTAAAAAAAATTAGAGGCCAACTTAGTTATCCTTACTAACCCATTTTTATTCTCATTTTCTATCTAGTGCTTGTGCAAGTCTAGGGTTTGATAATTACAGGTTTATCCCATAACATAGTGACATACAAAGATCTATAGTCGACCTTCAAAAGTAGTCGTACATATCCAGATGTAAAAATCAAGAATAAACCAAGATGTGAAAATAATATCCAAACAAGGCCATAATGCACCCCTATCCACCTCCCATAGATTTCTCCCAATAGATTGCAAATTGCTTTTTTTTATAGGACTATGTTTGTAGGTTTTTCTATACAGTTGGCACTTATAGAAAGTTCAACACAATCATATCTATTATTGTTTTGAGGGACACTCTCTAACCCTAACTTAATTTATTATTTTTATAAATGTCCTAATTTTATGTAAATTATATAGTTTATTGTATTTTCATATAAGATCAATACATGTTATCAACATTTCTATTTCAATAGTTTAATTCAATTAGTTTAAGACATATTAAATTAAAAGGGTTTGGTGAAAATGTTATTTTTAGAACATTGCTTATTGTTTCCCCTTAGTTTTTGAGATAGGATTTATTTTAAATTTAATTAAATGCCTAACACTTAAACAAAAAAATTTGACCTTGGCTAATACCTAACACAAAATGATTCAATCTCTTTGACCTTAGATTAAATCTAACACTAAATATATTTTCTTAACACCTTGGATCATTTTGACACAGAAGCTCTTTCTTTCGATCTTGGGTTGAAATTTGTTTGATTTCTAAGTACAAAAATGTTCTACATTTGTTTTGACTTTATTTTTTATTAAATTGACTATTTTAAAAAAATTGTTTTAACATTTTTCAAACTAATTAATGATTGTCGTGAAGGGTTACATTGTTTTCTATTTATAAACATCATGGCACGAGGGGTTTACCACAATACTCATAGCCATAGTATAACGCTAAACATGTAATTTTATTTCTTCATACCTTTTGGTATATAAAAAATTCCCATCTTCCCTTATTTATATCAATATGAATCCTCTTTTATCTATTTGATTTGTGATGCACCTAAGAGGAGTGTATCACCTAGGGAAGTTACTCTCAACTTATCCTTAGAAATGAAGTTAGTGGGCTAGATGCATGGTTCTACCTATGCAACTAGTGCTTCAAAATATTAGGCCAACATTAATCAACGAATGAGTAAGTATATATGAGAGCCTATAAATCATTCAAACCCTTGTCTAGATCACCTTCATATTTTAGTTTTTACTTGTATTGTATTCATAGTCCTTAGCATTTTTTTTTTGTATTGTATTCATATTCATTAGCTTCTTTTTACACACTAGAGTACTTGTTTGCAAAAAGAAGTTAAATTGTTAAACATCACGGCTAATCAAATTTAATTTTTTAATGGTGTATATTATCTATATATATTGTTCTCTTCTCATGCTAGGCCTTTTGACTATGATCCTAAATAGATAACTAGTAAAGAAGATGCTCTTATTAATATCAGTGAATTTGACTTCTTTTACCCTTTAGCATAAGTGTTCACTCCAGCACGCACGCGCGCGCGCGCACACACACACACACACACACACACACACACACACATATTGATCCTTGGAATACCCTATAGATTACTCTTTGGTCACACACATTGATTTCCCTTTGGCATCTCCTATAGATTCCTAGTTGGCCACAGGGTAAGTGCATGGAGTTGGGGGACAATTTTATAGAAATTTTAGGTAACGTGATCATGCTAATAAATAACGTGATCACATTATTTAACTAAGGTGATCACATTATTTAATTAACATGGTCATGTTATTTAAATTATGGATCGATAATTATCGAGCCATAATGCAATCATATTAATGTATAACAAGATTGTATTAATAGATAATATGATCGCGTTATTATAAAAATAATAATGCAATCACATTACTATTGTTTTGAAAATTAAAACAATGAACATGTAGATGGAGTGAATTTTGTTTAACAGGTAATGCAATCACATTATGAATAACATGATCGCATTATTTATAATAAAATAGGGTCACTCCTTATTTATAAGTATAAGTTTGCATTTATATTAATAAAAATATTTCCTTATAATTTAAATTTATTTTAGTAAATATAAGAAAATAGGGTCACTCTACATTTGATGGAGTTGGTCTCATAGTTTCATGCCTTACGTTGTGGAAAATAGTTTTTCAAAATCCAATCTGGTTAGTACTTAGACATTTACAGGATCTAAGTATTAAATCTAAGGATTTCAGGACATAATTTTTGTAATTGCTATCCATTTTTGGTAAACATATAGTCATTTTTAGGTCTTTGGTCCTTCTAGATTAATTTTTGGCATTTCTAAGAGTCTTAGATTTGTCAAAATTGAAGTTTACAAACCACTCATTTTGAAATTGATACAAAGTGGTGTGATTTGGATAGCATAGGTCACAATGATGACCTTCACACATCAAACTACCACTTTGTGTTAATTTCATTTGTTCATCATCCCTCCCTTATCCCTTATCACTTAATGTTCATGCCTCATCACCCTTGATAATTCTCTAATAATTTTTCATTATCACTAATCACTCTCTTGTTAACTCTTACTATCCTTAGTCATCTTTAATCACTCCCTCATCATCCTCAATTACTCCCTAACTATCCCTCATCATCCCTAATCACTCATTCCTCATCCCTCATCATCTTTCATCCCTCCCTCATTGACCCTCATCATCCCTCATCCACTTTAATCACTCCCTCATTGGCTCTCACCATCTTTAATCACTACTTCATCATCCATAATCACTCTCTCCTCATCCCTAATCACTCCCTTATTTATCCTCACCATTCGTCATCATTTATAATCAATCCCTCACCATCCCTAAGTTTCTGAATTTTCATGTTGAAATTCTTAGTGTATTTGGCAATCAAAGTTGAAATTTGTTGTTTATTTTCATACCTTTCAAAACTTGGTTGTACATTAATAGTCTAAGCATTTAGCTTAGAATCCAAGCCATTCCCAAGCCAAAAGTCATGGTAATTGAATTAAAATTCAAATATTGCAATCATAGTGTTTAATAACATGATCATGTTATATATTATCCAAAATCCTAAACCCTGAATAGGAGCCATTAGGCCTAGTAGTCTTAAGATTAAATAATGGTTTCATATTTAGATTATTGTTTGGGACCAATGTTCTTGTCAAAAATTTATAGCATTGAATTATAATTAGATATGTATTAACCTATGAATCAATTTATTGTTCCTTTGATCCCAATATGGTGTGTAATCAGGGCAATAGATCCCAAATTGACATTAGATGGACATATTTCTTGGGATGGAGCTTGGTTGGCCCTAATTACGTATCAAACTAAACTAAATAGTTGGTTTTTTATAACATGGTGTGAAATTAGAGACCCAATTAACATCATATGTACATAATTCATTTCGTAGGGCTCATTTAACCTTGATTATGTATTAGATTGAAGTAAATATTCAATTAGTTTAATATCGTGTGCTATCAAAGCCATAATTGATATTATATTGAAGGAATTCTTTACACAAGGACCAATTACTCTTAATTATAGTTTATGTTGAAGAAAATACTTGATTAGTTAAATATGATGTGCAATTAGGGGAAAATATTCGCAATGGACAAATTTGATGGACACAATTCATTGAATCAAAATAAAATAAATACTTGGTTTTTTATACTATGGTGTACAATTAGAGATTCAACTATCATCATATTTACATAATTAATTTCTCATGGCTCATTTAACCCTAATTGTGTATTATATTGAATTAAATATTTAATTAGTTTAATATGGTGTGCTATCAAATCCCTAATTGACATTATATTCAAGGAATTCTTTACACAGGGACCAATTACTCTTAATTACATATTATACTAAAGAAAATACTTGATTGGTTAAATATGATGTGAAATTATGGGAAAATATTTTCAATGGATAAATTGGATGGACATAATTCATTTTCATGGGGTGAACAATGCCTCTATTGATATTCTAGTTAGAAGCAATTAATTACATAGGACTTAGTTGTCCTTAATTATGTCTAGTGTTGAAAAAAATATCAATTGATTTAACATGGTGTAATTAGAGCCCTAAATGACATTAGAAGGATGTAATTACTTACTTGGGGATTGAGTGGCCATAATTGCATATCATATTGAGCCTAAATAGTCAATTGGTTCAATATGGTGTGCAATCAGGGCTAATGGAACCCAACTGAAACATTATATGGACAAAATTACTTTTATGCGTCTCAAATGGCCCCAATTATGTATAAGATAAAAACAAATACATGATTAGCTAGATATAACTTACAATCAGGGCTAACAAAGTTGTAATTGACATTAGATGTATTCAGTTACTTGCATGAGACATGGTTGGCCATAACTGCATATTCAACTAAACTAAATATTTGGTTGATTCCATATTTTATGTATTTGGGACCAACAGAGCCCCCTATTGATAGTATAAGGATGAAATTTCTTATACATGGCTTGTTTGGGCTAAATTTCATAAATCATATTGAACCAAATATTATTTCAGTTGAATTTGGTGCACAATCAGAATCCTGATTATTATTAAAGATGGAAGTAATTCCTTACATAGGGTTAAATTGGTCATGATTTCATATTGGTTTCTTGATAATGCTTAATTATTCAAATAAGATGTGCAATTAGGGCCTTATTTAAAATTATATTTACAAAAGTCCTTAGGCAAGCCTTAATTGGCCACAATTATGTATCATCTGGAACTAAATAGTTGATTGGTTTAATATGGTATGCAATCAGGGCCATGTAAGCCCCAATTTCCATTATATATGAATGTAATTCCTTGCACATGGCTCCTTTAGGCCAAATTGTATATCAAATTGACAAAATACTTATTTTTTTAAAGTGGTGAGCACTTGGATCCCCAATTGATATCATATGGATGAAATTCCTTACATTGAGGCTCAATAGGCCCCTAGGATCAATTTATCCCTAACTAACATCCTTTATATATAGTAAGAAATAGGTTCACAGGGATGAATTTGGTTAAAATTACATCAATAATTACCATAATTGACTTCATGGGCTCAATTTATGATGATGTGAGGGATAATTGATTCCAAATTTACATTCTTTACTCACAGATCTACATTTAAGGAGCTCAAAATTTTCCCCATCACCATCACAATTGTACCTTATATACCCTAAAACCTATACCCTAAGCCCTAATCCTTGAAGTTCCTAATCCCTAAACTCTAATTACTATAAATATAAACTCTTTAAACCTTGAACCAATCATTTTAGCCCAAATTAACATCATTTAGACTAAGAATTAAGTTCACAGGACTCAGTTTGGCCTAAATCACATGAATGATTGCCCCATTTGACTAATTCACTCAATCTAAATGATGACTTCCATGGTATAATGACAACCCAAAAACACATTCTAAAGTCACAAACATGTCTAATTGATTCAAATTGTCCTCAATTATCTTTGTGATTGACCCTGTGTACCTGAAACCATATATATGCATTAAAATCTAGAAGTTGTATACCATAAAACCTAAACACTATACCCCAAATTGTAAAACATTTACTTTATAGGTATTTACCAACTTCAATTTAGTCCCAATTAACATCCTTTATAGTAAAAATCTAGTTTGAACACATGGCATACCTAGTGATTAGACATTAATATACATGTCCTTAAACCTAAACCCTAAACCCTAATCCCTAATGATCCTTAAAACATAAATTTTAATCCATGTGACCTAATGCCCACTACATGCCAAAAATAATACATGCCTTACAATATAACTAATTTTATCATGAGATGTCATAAAATGCACTTTTTAAACATATGGCTAAAGCCTTTGGAGTACCAATCTAGCTATGCATTTATTCATTAAACTGGAGATATTTCAAGCCCCTTCAACCTAATTAACCAAAGAGGAGGAGAGCTAGTTTATTCTTTTAATCAAGGAGGCATTTGAGGTTAATTTAAACCCATTCAATAGCAAGATATGATTTGGGGCAAAATCCAAAGATCGATCTTCTATCATGAATTGATATAAATAGTCAATTTATGTAATTCCTTGCATGATATGGGTAAAATTGAGACCCTAAACAAAATGTATGGATCAATTTATTGTATAACATGTATGCAACATGTACATGGCATAATTGACCCTAGTTTTAATAGAAATGCAAACATGAAGGTAATCAAATCATAAATAGGTGTCACAAGTAGCTCAAATGTTCTTCAATTACCTTAGTGATTGGACCCTATATCTAATATCTTAAATGCTAAATTACCTTGTACCATTTAACTTTAACTCCAAACCCTATACCATTTACATTAAACCTTAAGCCATAAGCCCTAAACCCCAAACCTTTTAAATTATAGACCCTAAACCAATAAATTTAGCCCCAATTAACATCATTTATATATATAGTAGTAATTAGGTTCACAGGGATGAACTTGGTTAAAATTTCATCACTCATTACCACAATTGACTTTGTAGGCTCAATCTATGATGATGTAGGGGATAATTGATACCAAATTCACATTTTGTAATCACAGATATAATTAAAAGGCTCTCAAATTTGCACACATGATTATATATATATATATACATATATATATATATATATATATACATATATATATATGTATATGTATATATATATATATATGTATATGTATATATATATATGTATGTATATGTATGTATGTATATGTATATATATGTATATATGTGTATATGTATATATATATACATATATATACATATATATGTATATATGTATATATATAAATATATATACACATATATGTATATATGTATATATATATATATATATATGTATATGTGTATATATATGTATATATATATATGTGTGTGTATATATATGTGTGTGTGTGTGTGTATGTATATATATATTGATATATATGTATAATATATAGATATATATATATATATATATATATGTATAATATATATATATATATAGATATATATATATATATATGTATGTATATATATATATGTATATACATATATATATGTATATACATATATATATGTATATATATATATATATACATATACATACATATATATATATACATATATATATATATGTATATATATATATATATATATGTATATGTATGTATGTATGTATGTTTGTATGTATGTATGTACATACATACATCCATCCATACATACATACATACATACATACATACATACATACATACATACATACTTACATATATATATATATATATATATATATAATCATGTAGGTAGTTGGTGCAAATTTGATAGCCTTCAACCTATATCTCTGATTACAAAATGTGAATTTCGGATCAATTATCCCCTACATCATCACAGATTGAGCCAACAATGTCAATTCTGGTCATGAGTGATGAAATTTTAACCAAGTTCATCCCTATGAACCTAATTACTACTATATATATAAATGATGTTAATTGGGGCTAAATTTATCATTAAATGCCATGGTATTACTTTTTAAGTCATTTTTTAATATATATCCTAAGACCTAACCCTTAAAGTTCTTAATACCTAAAATCTAAACCATAAATATAAACTCTTTAAACCTTGACCCAATCATTGTAGCCCAAATTAACATCATTTGTAGACTAAAAATTAAGTTCACAGGGCTCAATTTGGCCTGAATCACATGATTGATAGCTCCATTTGACTAATTCATTTAATATGCACAATGATATATAGGGTATAATGACAACCCAAAAACACATTTTATTATTAACAACTTATTTTTATTTTTTGAGGCCTTGATGTGCTCAGAGCTTCTTACTCCAAGTATTAGGAGAAGAAAAAAATGACTTAAAATGTAATACCATGGCCTTTAATGAACTTTGGAATACATATTGACCAACCACTTAACAAATTAAAACCATAAGTGATATGGCATTAATTGCATTTTGTTAAACCTGCCCGAAAACATTTTCATGCCATGTATGTCATTAAATTTTGTTACCTTCTATTTTATTAAATGCACACATCTTTTCAATTTATTGGGAACTATGTCCCTTCCATCATAATGTCAATTCAAAACCATGGGCTTTAATGTAAGGAGAGATGTGAGTATCCATAATGCCAAGCCATTGTAGGGGAAAGGTCCCAGTAGTCATGCACCTTCTCTTTGGACCTTAATTGTACTCCATAAGCCATCATCTATAAACCCTATGCATTATGGCCTTAATCCCCAATCCATAATCCCTTATATATATTAAGTATAATGAAATTGTGTTATTATTAACATAGGGAACATGAGGTCCTTATTGTCAATTGCCAACCTTAAAGCTTAATAATGTGATCATGTTTTGTAATAATGTGATCTTGTTATTATCAATATCAACTTATCAATGGGTTGGATGGGTTGGGACCTTATGGAGAACATAACGTGATTGTGTTATATAAAGTGATCACATTAGTATTATTTTAGTGATAAACTCACTTATCAATGACTATTTTTAGCCCAAATCGAGACTTATGTCCCCCATAAACATTCTTTGCATACTTCTGTGAGATCTACTTACCTGCGTACTTGACCCCACCTTTGAAAACTTATTAATTATCTCTTTTGATGGGTATTAGATCTCATTCGAAGAGGAAGAGGAAGTTGTTGAAGAACAAAACACCAGAGGAATTAGAATATTTGAAAGAGAAACACAAGCTAATAATGTAAAAATTTCATGGTAAACAAGATACAAACCATAATCCCGATGAACCAAATTCCATATATAATGACCCAATTGATGATACTGAATTAAGCAATGATGAAATTGACTATAATCAATTGAATAATGTTGAAATTGACCATAATGAAATGAATAATAATGAAATTAAAAATAATGAATTAATAAATGTTGGAAGTTCACATTCAAAGTTCCAAGTTTTTTTTATTTTGTTGATGATGAGTCTATGTATGATGCTTCAACCCCCATGAATGAATAAAAATTGATGAAAACAAATAATGATAAAATTAACCATCAATAAAATTTCATGGAAACATATAATGAAGAAATAAAAAATGAAGAATTTAATGTCACCCCACCTCTAAACAATGAAAGTAATGACATTTTTTGAAACACCCTCTCAAAGAAATTCACCATTACTAACACCTCTAAGAATTGTGTGTAAAAAATACAAGTACTTAATTGAAGTCGATGAAAATATTTTAAAACCAATGCATAACAAAATGTCTGATCACCATTCAAGAAGAATGACTCGACAAATTTGGGATACTTTCTTTCATAATTTGGAGTATGATAGTCAAAGGTGTCAATTATTTGTTTTATTGATAAAATTGATTAAGATGGGACCTATAATATATCCATTAGGACTAAGAACATATAACATGAATGATGAAAATGATGAAATTTCTAAAAATCTACATAATGCATATCATACTGTAGACTCAAGATCATGCAACAAAGATTTTAATACTATCCGACGTTTAATGATAACTTGTGTAGTAAGTGCTAAAATAGTGAAAAAATGATTGATTTAAAAAACAAGCTGAACACTTGATATAAACAAAAAAATATTAATGAAATCAATTGCAAGATGTGAAAGACTTAATTAACCTTATACCAATGAGCTATGGGCATTCTATAGTAGTCTTCCATGAATGGACAAGGTTATAGCTGATACTCTGAAAGAGTTACTCAATTTTGGAAAGATAATACAAGAGTTTTGCCCAATGCAAGAAATGTTGTGACTCAAACATAATTGTAATCCAAAATAGATATGACTGAAACATAATTGTAAACTAAATTTTTATTAGATATGACTCAAACATTATTATAATCTAATTTTTTGGAAAAACATCCACAAATTTCTATTTGTCAAAGATATTTTGAGATGGCAAAACTTTTTTATGATAAAATAAATCACACACACACCACTTGTTGTTGTAGGCAACATGTTGAGTTTTCAATGCACTATGATATTTTTCATCATATTCATTGTACTTTGCAGACTAAAATTATGTTGGAGTGTGGCATTGAATTGCCATCAAAATCAGTTAGGGAATTTATTTCAACTATCTTCGGCAAAGACCGGATGGGCAATTATTTTACAATAGATCACATTTAAATGGAAATTGTAACATTTGTTAAGGGCTTTAAAAAATGTTTGGAAGTAGGATTTGGTTATTAATGTTTGCAATAATATTTAATAAGGGTTATGTAGTGGTTAGTTGTTTATTTTTGTATTGATAATTGTTTGTGATTAAATTTGTATGTAAAATTGTAATTAATTATATTTAAATCATGAGTATATAGAGTCTGTCATTATTAGAATGGACGATAAAGAAGAAATATTGCAATGATGTTTTTTAGGACAATAATGCACCTTGTTAATTTTAGTAAGCCGGTAATAAGGTACTAAATGTGTTGTAAACTTATACCATCAAATTAAATACGTTGTAAGATTGTACCATCGAATTAAATATGGAATCACTATCATTTAACAAAATAATACATCATAACATCATCATCTCTAAGTGGGAAGAGTATTAATTTGTGACATTATATATAGTTTGGGGTTAGTGATGTGAAGAATTATATAATATACATGCCACATAAAAAATATGCATACAATTCATTTGATGATCATATACATAAGATGTGGTGTTATCATATACAATGTTAAATTGTATGCATCTTTTCTTAGATGCAGTTACATAAGTACTATAGATATGTAATAAGTTTTGGAATTACAAACATGTTTCCACAAATCAAATCTTTTGATTTTTCAATAATTTATTTTTTTACTATAATATTTAACATACGTTGTAGTTTAAATTTTTTAATATTGCAACTTTTTAGCTACATTTCATAATTGATTAATATACATCATAATATTACAATACTCCCACATTGAATATATAGTATGCGTAATATTGGGCACATGTATTTGTTTCTTGAGTTGACCTTAATATGATATTAAATTTGGTGTCGTAAAGTCAACTTTAGTGTACAAGATCTTTGAAATTACGTCTACTTGTTGGAGACATAAAGCCTAGGTTTGCAGAATAAGATGTTGCATAAATGCGCAGTTGTCATTCATATCTACGTAGGTTTGAAATAAAATTATTAAGGGTGTTGGTTGTGTGGAAGACGGAAATATATTTAATATATACCACGAGATGTGATAATACACTTTTTAAGTCCTTTGGACCAAGATTGACATGGCTTGCAAAACATATATTTAAATGTGCCATACAAATTTTTTAAATAATATTTTTTAGTAAATCAACTATAATATTATTATAATTCTAAAGGAAATACTATAGGTCTCATGTTAACTCTTTATTCATCTTTGTTGTTTCTCACTAATATAAATGGTTATTCTTTTTTAATTTATTTAACCTTCCAATATTTGAAATGATCAAGATGCATGTTTTAAAGAACATATAAAGTTTTGAATAGTGATTTGGTAAATTATTTCATTCCTTATTTGAGGCTTATGATAATCGATGTAGAAAAAAAATAAAAATAAAATAAAAATAGGTATATAGCAAGCCCTGCTATGTATTAAATGTAGATATGATGTACCTTTTTGAGTTAAGAAATGTTTTTAATTACATGAGATTTTGAGTTTGGAAGATGTTAGTTTTTAATAATGTTTTAGATTGTAGAGTCAAATATTTAAGTTAAATATTTAAAATTTGAATAGCATGGTATTTCAATGTATTGATCATAATATATACATAAGATAATTTGAGATTGTGTTATGTAAAACTTACAATTAATATATAATAATAATTGTAAATAGTTGTTTGAACACTAAATTTTTGATATTAATGAAATTGATGTATTTAAATTATTTGTATTTTAAAATATTAAAAAAAAGTATACAATATTTTGAAAAATATATTTAAATTTGAATATGATATACTTTTTTAAAAAATTATAATATTCATTTATTTTCATTATGTATGTAATGTTTTAAATATAAATCTATAATTTTTATATTATTTATGTGAAAAATTATAAGATAAATAATAAAATAAAATATATTTTTTATCAAAAAAATAAAATTACACATTTAAATTTGTATAAATTAATCATAATTGAATTTTTTTAAAACCTTATCCAATATTTGATTCTTTCTCTCTACTTTTTTATTTTTTTAACGTATAGGAGAATCGATAATGTTCCTTCATTTTCTTCGCTAAAAGAGTTCAAATATTTGGAGCTTTCATATAAATCCTGTGTCTTCTCAGTCAACATGACCCAGAGTGAAAGAGACCCCCAATAACTCAGGTTTGGAACTGTCATTGTCATGTTAACTGTCTTCCCCAAAAAAGGAGTGATAATGACATTTACAATCCGAGTTGGATTGGCTATTCAATTAACTCAATAGGTAGGAATTTGTCTAAGGTGAATGATTCAGAGAAAAGAATAAACATTAATTAGGACTTCTATCTCCAAATTCAATTGAAGCCAATTTTTTGTCTTGTAGGGATGTTATGATATGATAATAAAATTAAATTTTAACCTATACCTATAGCTTTAATTGAGAAAGACTATATGCATATAAAAATGTGTCGGCAGGAGTAATTTTAATGGCATGTAATGTTTCATAAAGCGTAGCGTGTTTATTATATTGTTTAGGTGTCATATATATTCTGTGCACATTATCGAAATACTAACATTTGTGATAATACCCAAAGTTCAAGAGTGCACCAATCCTTTGAATTACCCCTCCTCTTTTCTTCTACCTCCTTGCCTATTAAGGGCCCACAAGCATGGCTTGCTAATGATCCCAAGTATCTAATAATTCAAAGACTTTACCCTTTGCACAAATTAAACTTATGAATGTATTAAATTAACACTTGGTTACATTTAATTTTACTTTTAATTTTAATTAAATATTTTTTATTTGATAAGAGGAAACGTTTTTTATCTGAGCTATCAACTTGTTTTGGGGTACAACGAAGGGCCCAATCTCCACAATGAATAAAAAGAGGAAAAGAAACACAAAACCTAACTAAAGCCAAAACTAATAAAACAACTCCCTCAAGGGGAACTTAATTCCCCTGGAGGGATATCAAGAGCAACATTAAAACACAAGTCTATCGCCAAACAGGGAGTGAAGAACCAAAAACAAAAATCAAGCCAAGATGCAAGTCTTCTACCAATTGCAACAAAAACCTGGAAAGGAGAAATCGGAGTGGAAACCAATCAAGAGGGTTCCAACCAATGGTGTTGTGACCCTCAACCACATGTTGAGGCCTATCTTCTCTCATGCCTTGACAAAAATTCTTTCATTATCCATTGAGATCCATTTCACACCAAGTCTTTAGGCTCTATTCTTGATCTTTCCACTTCAGAATGTCTAGCTTTCTTCTTCGCAATGGAGCCCACATCGACTTTGGATTTATCGACATGCATAAGGGGAGAGACCAAAATCTTAGCTCCTGCAAGAAAAGGGGAGGTGAAGGGGAAGAGGTTGGCTATGAAGTAATCCAACCATAGGAGTGAGGAGGTGGATGGGAAGATGCAGGCATCAAAGAAGAAGCAATCGAGGTAAGGGAGGGGGCACAATGGGTAGGGGATGTAGAGGAGGAGCTAAAGACTGGCAGAAAATCTCATGGTTGTGTCACTAGAAGTCCTGCCAAGGAGGACCCTCCTTCCTCTAGACCATCTGAGAGGAGGAAGGGGGAGAAGAAAAGACCATTGAGAGGCACAAAGCCTCCTTGTGACTCAAAAGGTTGTAGAGAATGAAAAAAGTTGAGAGGCCTTCATAGTTGAGGAATTAGATCCTCTTGCCTCGGGTGGATGATAAAAGCACCCAATGAAAAAAGAGGTTTGGGGATGTCAATGAAGGTGCAAATTCTCACAAATATAACTACAACCCTTTTGGTATTTTAGTTTAATAATAATACATATGTAAATATTATAGGAAATAAAATTGAAAATAGATATGAATATAGTTAAATAAATATTTTTTGTTTGTTAAATTAATATTTTTGCATTATGCAATTTTATTTATATAAGACATCTCAAGATTAATGTAATATGAATAAATGGATCTAAACTAAATTACATTTCATATTTATCCATAAATATTTAATCAATTCTATTTAGATGTAAAACAAAAAAATATCCAACTTAATTACTAATCTAAATTCAAAACAATAAATGATAAAGAGAGGGTTTACATAAGTATCTTGATTTTCAGATAATTATTGTAGTCTAACAACATATTTTGGTGTTTAGGAAAAGACATTGAAAACATTAAAAAAAACTTGTAACCACCTACACACCTCCCCAAAATTTTACACTCATTTATGGTAACAAAAAAATGTGAAAAAAATGTTTCTCACATATAAGAGACAACTAAAATTTGATTTGACAATAACGTTCATCAAGTCTAGGGATCTGAAAAATTCACTTGCCTTTCTAAATTTTCATGTTAATCTCTGAGAAATTGATCATATTCTTCAAACCTTAATAGGAAAACTTATCTTTCTAAGGATAAGGAAAAGGATTTATTTTGGGACAATAGCTAAGCATAAAGAGCAAAGAAATAAAAATGAATAAAGAAGACAATTAAGAAATAACAACAAACATGGAAGTCAAGGGAGGTGGTGGAGATGGTGGGTCCTAAGACTTATCACCCCATCCTCCCAAAACATTAGTATCCTCATCTACAGGTAAGGGCTCCCAACCATTAGTTTGATGAGCTTCTAATTCATAATGTTTGTGTTTTTTTCAAGAGAGATTGCCAGAGCCAATCACATAAATTTGTATTGGGGGGGAGGGGGGGGGGGTGGGGGGCGGACCGTAACCACTATTGTGCCTTTGAAATTGAAGTTGAAAAAATGATTATGATGTTGACCATGAAATAAATGGTTGAACTAACAAAACTCAAGGATGTTATATTCGTGTTGGGTCATATCTATGATGAATAAAGGTAAACACATTTTATCTTCATAATAAATAATATCTTGTAGAGATCCTTGATTTATTATAAATAGGTAGTAAAATCCTCCACATATCTCATTATATACTAGAAACCTAAATACAAAATGCACATCTAATTCTGATTCATTATTAAAAAATTTACACATGCACTAATGTTTAGAAATAAATCACATTAATTCTGCAAATATTATTATAGCATAATCATAATTAAACCAAAGGAAAACTCTAAATAAAATAGACCTTGGTATATATTGGAGTATTAATATTATACCATCATCTATTTGAATATAGCATTTCATGTAGTAGTGATACATTTTTATTTGCAATGGTTTTGATGGTTATGTCCAAGATGATTTTATGTAAATTTTTAAGTCCCATATCTAATTACTCAATGAATATATTTTTTTATTATGCATGTAACATTGATAGAAAATATTTTATGAGGAATATGACTGATATCTATAGCAATTCCATGTAGGAGAGATGTACATAGAGCATACCTAATGTTCTTGATACCTTATTCACAAAACATGATACATTATTTAAGATCTATGAATATAAATCTATTGTGCCCATTTTTTATATTTTTTATATTAAATTATGAAGTAAAATTAATACAAGGAAAATATTTGAAACATGAAGGGGATGAGTATCAAATTCAAAACAAATAATTGAAAATCAAGTGATTATTTTCCCCCAAGTTTTTGGATAATATCAAAAAACTATCTTTATCAACCTGATCTCAAATGGTACTATGAAGTCCAAGTCCCAAAATATAAAAAAAGTATACAATATCATTGGTAATAGTAAAGTATGAAAGATACAAAAAAATTATTTACAAACATAAAACTAAAGCTAAAAACATAATGTATGCACAGAGTATGATGGCTGATGTAACAATCGTATTTATCTATATAGACTAGGATATGAATATAAGGTCAATGACATATATCCTACATATATTTGGAAGGTGCAATAATGGTGCTCATTATTGACTTTGATATAATAAAGGTAAATACATACTCAACCTATGCTCAATGTCAATAAGGGTTTTAAGCACCAACTAATTATTAGGCCACTTAATGATATATTATATCAACGATAATATAAATTAAAATGTAATTCAGCTAAGAAATCAAGTGTAATGCAAGTGTTTTTCTATTATATTCAATTAATACTCTATAAATGATTAACATCTTCTAGAATGCAGTGAACAATAAATGGCAGATGCTCTTCAAATTTCCCTATATTCTTGAATGCTTTCTCTATATGTTTGTATTGATTGCATCGCTTGATTCTTTTCAATTTCCTAAATGCACAAATGCCCATGTGTATTTATAGACATGTTGAATTTAAATTAGGACCATATTGGCATACAGGTTGATAATAAAAAATAGTAGAAAAACTGACAAGAAAGGACCTACATCCTATGGAGGACCCAAAAAAAGGTGGGAATAATCCACCCCTCGAAACATACATAATATGTTTTTGGTAAAGTCATAAAACCATAAGGGGGACATGGATAGAAGAAAGAGGGAAGAAGAGAAAAATTGTGGCAAGCATAATAAGGATAGTTAGAATTTTTTAAAAAATAAAGTATCAACAAAACTTAATCTAAAATAATAATCGACAAATATATACATCTTAAAACAATAAAATTTTACAAATTAAAAAATTATTTAAAAATATTTTTAAATTTTTATAATTATTTTAACAACATTTTACTTTATTTATTTTTTGTAATAAAATCATCCAAAAATTTTAATAATTAAAAAATTACAACAAATAAAAGTTTTTTTAATTTAAAATAACGGAAGTTAAGCATTTTATTCCAATTCAATTGAACTTTTTTAATTATAATAACATTTTTAGTTATATATATTTGATAATAAAATTACCTATAAATTTTAATAATTAAAAAAAATGACGAATAGAAATTTCCAAGGATAAGAATTGAGAATTATTTTTAACTATTCAACTAGTGGAGAACTTCTATCTGAACTAGCATATAAATCACCACATCAATTAACTAATTATTTTTGTTTGGGATTTTCAATAATTCATAATATAGAAAAATATATATCTAAATTAATAGACTTCACTTTTGATAGCTAAGTTTTATGATAAATAATGACAGTCAAGTTGTGAGTGAATAAGGGGGCATTCACTAGGTCGAGATCTTGGGTTCATTTTCCAATAGATGAATATTTTCAATTATAAATATAAAAATAAAAATAAAAAAATGTTTTATAAAATAAAATTATTTATTTCATAACATAATATTATGCAATATAATGATAATGATTTTTTTTTAAATTAACTAAAAATAAATAAAAAATGTGTAAGTAAATTTATTTTCTCAATCTTCTATGTAAAGAGTGATTTTTAATTCTCTTTATTGATATTATCTTTCATAATCTCTAATATATATATATACATATATATATATATATATACATATATATATATATATACATATATATATATATATATACATATATATATATATACATATATATATATATATATATACATATATATATATATATATACATATATATATATATATATATATATATACATATATATATATATATATATATATACATATATATATATATATATATATATATATATATACATATATATATATATATATACATATATATATATATATATACATATATATATATATATATACATATATATATATATATATATATATATGTATTTTAATTATAATCAAACAACCATTTAAAAATTAAAAGATAATGTAAATTGATGCATTATTATATTTTAAATATAAATTATATTTATTTATATTTTTATTTTATATATATTTCGGTGGGAAAACGTAACTTCATATTATAAAATAAAAATATATATTTTATAGATAGTTTTCATCATTTTGAAGGAAAAGAATCAAAGAAAAGAGAAAAGAACTCTCAAAAGAAAAGAACCAATATTCCCTCCACAACAAAAAAAGAGAAAATTGAGAATAAAGGTCACCAAAATAGAATATACCATCAAGCCTAACCTCCATATACTAGAATATTAATGGGAAGTATATCCAAAAAAATCTTCAAGTCTATCATTTTTACCTTTTTTTATACACCCTGCTCTGTCCCATGAGAGGACTCAATCATGACTATCTGCAATTCTTAATTCTATTTACTAGAGGGTGATATAGAAGTCAAGTGTTCTAAAATTAGAAGCATCATCATCTCTTTATCAAAATATAAATTATTCAATTCATGCACTCTCTTCACTCCCCCTAACGAAATATCAATTGGAATAATCCTCATAGCTATAATCTAATCTTCATCTCCTTCCATTATTACAGGGACAAAATCCTCCAATTGAGGATCTAGTTCTCAAGATAAATCTTTTTTGCTTTTGAGGGATGTTAACTTTCGTCTGCATGATTCACTTCTACTTCCTCATCTTATGGCTCTAGAAAGCTCCAGCTTTTGAATGTTGGTTTTCACTCTTTTTTATGGGTGGGTTCGTGCCTGGGGATTAGTAGCATAAATATGTCCAATAAGTTTGTAAATAGACATAGAAAATTAGTATTCTCAAAATCCAATGTTTGAATATGTTGAATTTTTTCACATTTGATTATCATGTTATCTAGTAGGCCCTTGTTGAAATCCATTTCTACACAAATGTGAGTAAATGTGCATGATCCCATTTGCATTATCTCAACATCAACGTTGATAAAATTTCCCATGATATCTCCCATATTTTTGAAATCCCTCATGAGATGTAGAAAGATATTGGGGAGTCGCACCCAAATTGACATTTTGGTAATTGAATGTGAAATTGGATCAAATTCTTGAACCTAGGAAGTTAGGTAAAGACCCATCATTCCCCAAAACCAAGGGCCATCCGCAAAGACTTTCTAATAATATACCTCATTAAAAAAAATGACAACAAAGAACCCCTTGGAGCAAATAGGGATTTCACATTCCTTTGTCCATGTCATATGAATCCATTGAATTTATCAATTATTGGTGATTATATTATGTCAAAAACCATTAAATTTACTAATTATTTCATCTTCATATAATTTTAACTTATAGAGGGTCACATATTCTTCTTTAATCTCCACCATCTACACCTCTTCCACTTATTCCACATTATAAGCACTAGATATGGGTGTAGGCCTTTGAGCATTTAGTTTAGTAGTTATTTTCTTCACTGCTTTATTCAAAGAACCACCTTCAGAGGAAAATGGTATCCCAGTACCTGCATCTCCTCCACATAATCTCATCACCAAAATCAAGTTGGAGTCCTTGCCTATATCATACCCAAACAAATTATTTAGATCCTCTAGTTGTTTTCTTCCATATATGAGACATTGATGCACTACAAGTATCCTTTGAGAAATTTTAATTTTCTACTTAAAGTTATCTACAGATGTTGTCAAATGCACCCAAAGCCATAAGTTTTCTTAGAATAGCTATGGACCATTACTTGATATTGTATCTAATTTTCTTTGAATTCTTTGTCTACATTAAATTTATTAGTATTTTTGTATTCTTTCATTTTGTCAAACAATTGCCAGTCATCCTATGTTCCAAGCCTTTGTCATTGTAACATACTGACATAGAGCTCACAAGTCATGCATATGGCCTTCTTGAGTGTTGTCTCTCCCCCTTGTTATAACACATGATGCACCAACATCATCCTCTATGTATATTACTAAATTGACTAGGCCAATTTCTGTGCAGACATTTTGAAAAAACATTTTTTGTACATCCTCCTCTTCCCAGGTTTTCCCTTGTATATCCTCAATGGTGGAACCATGATTATTGAATTGTGTAGGGAGATAACTAGGCTTAATAAGAATATTACCCACTATATAAGATTCGTAACTACCATGGAATACATGGTCTACATTTGTGCATTTATGCATATTAATTTGAATCACTCCATTTATATTATGAGGGTTTATTATCACTACCTATAGATTTGACTAGGCACTAGAAAAAATACAGTTATTCATAAAATAAATTATCATATTTTCCAAGGACTAATAAAAATACAATAATGTGTTCAAAGATTTTGGAAAAAAATCATCTCACTTAATTTCAAAGTCCTCATTCTAATGGTAAAAAATGTGGACCATTTTGACATATATATAAAAAATATTGCAAGGAGATATCGTAAGTGTCGATATTTCTCGATCTAATAATTAAAATTAAATTAAAATTTAAATATTTATAAATAAATTAAAAATAATTTTATGTATGTCCATGTCTATAGGACATCTATCCAAGAAATCTTGAAAAATATTATATTTTGAAAAAGTTATGAGGGGAGATCAACCACTCAATACAATTTTATATACATGAAACATACATACTATGTATTTAGGCATTAAAAATATATTTTTTATTTTTAAATACAAATTCAATCTACATTTAAAATGCAACATTTCACTAGTTAATACAATTTTCACATTTTTTATTATTTAGTCGTTATCACCTATGCATATTGAAAACTATATACATTTTCACTTTTTAGTGTCCCTTTTATACCAAAAAGTGGGATACACTATTATGATTTAACTCATTGTATTTTTATATTTATAGCACTCCAAGAAACTTCAAAAAAATGTCAAACCTAAGAAATAATGATAATCAACAATGAATACACAAGGAATCATACCAAGGTAAAAAGGACCCACAAAAGGGATAGAGTCTGAATTGGAAAGTCATTGATTCTAACCTAGTCAATATCAACAGACCAAAGATTATAACCTAGAGGGAAACACATCTCAAATTAGAAATTAACTTAAATAGAGGATGGAAATCTAGGATCTTAAAGCTAACAACAAATAGATATGAAGTGTGTATGAGGAAATCAAAATGAACCAAGGTCGAGGGGAGTTTAATATGGGTTGATGGTGTCTAAATATAGCTAAATATACACAAATGGACCAAGTGTATAAATGCATGAAAAATATGTAATAGAAAATGGTCTTGTATCAAAATTAAGTGTCTACACTTGGGTTTCTTGATTGTGCTCCAAATATTAGTTTTATTTTACTTTTTAGTAATTATGTACCAAATGTTTGGAAATTGTGGTCACATGGAAAACAATGATGGGATTATGAAATTCAAATGTGTTTTGTGAATACAAAAGAATTTTAGAAACAATTTTTTAACATTTCATGAATTACTTAAGCTATTTAATATATTTATTTTAGAAAAAAGTGTTATATTTGTAAACTATCAAATTCAAAATATATATATCAATTTGAAGTAAAAATATTCAATACTCATCAACATTTAACCTACTCTCACAAATCTTAATTGGAATATTACAACATGTATATTCCACAACTTTGAGAATGACATAATAAATTTAGTATCATATCAAGCCATAACACTAAAAATCATTTCCCATTCACCAAACATAAGTAAAGTTTGTATTGATCCTAAACCTTAACTTGAGGTAATTTTTCATTTGTATTTTTACAAAATGTGTTCACATGGATTATAATGATGGTGAGAGGAACCTGTATGCTAAAATAAAAAAATCATAAAAATACTGAATATATTAAAACTATATTTCTTTTATGGAAGGAATAACTTCGAATCACTTACCACTTCAAGGAAGCTACCTCCTTGGAGAAAGATCAATTACAATTTTTCTTATTTAATGATATTATAATGAGCTATGCTCTCATATTTATACTATTCTAATATATCACACTCTAACATTCTATGCATGTAGGATTATTATTATTATTTTTCATTACTATTCACTATTCTACTATTATACCTCTATCTAGGTACATTACATTCCATCCCCTTTAAAAATGTCTTTCCCTCATAACATGATTAAAAAATAATTAATAAAATAGGATGCAGACCAAATAGAGGCCTGATCATACATTCGTTTAGGCTTCCACTTCTTCTTTTGGGACTAGGATGTGAACATGTACAATAACAATGTGAACTCAAACACTACAACATGAGAGTGAAGTGCATAAAGATCGACGGATGGAGTAACCTCAAATTGAAACATGATGTTAGATTCGATCACTAAAAGTTGAATCTTAAAAATTAGTACCTCAAAATTAGAACAAGGGTGCATAAAATATACTGCTTGGTGAGCCAACATGCCATCCCCTTAGAATTTTTCTCTGAGGGATTTGAAGTCTTGATTCCCTGCTTGGGATCTGTGATTATTAGCTTGAGCTCATCAAAACCCTACTTGAGTATGGTGATTCCCTTAATGGGCTCATCTAAAACCTATTGAGGTGCATCCAAAAGGGAATAATTATCTGGTTTGTTGATGGCCTGAAAAGGTGGTGTTGTGTAGGGACGCAACAATAAAAGTGTCTCACCATGATAATATCATATCAATCTTTTGTAAGAAAAGCTAAGACATGTGCTTCTATCAGAGATTGAGGTTGGAACATTAAAACCTATGCTTTAATATTATCTTGAATCCCATTGATGAAGTATCTTTGGTAGAAATCATCGGATAGGTTGTCAAATGGATTAACTAGTTTGTCAAACTCTATCCAATATTCTCTAATTGTGCTAGTTTGACGAAGGTGCGTCAATGCTTTAGATAAACTATGAAGGCTCATGATTACAATTAATTAGATGTTGGATTCAACCTAAAATGCATCCTTACACAAATAGTTCTAGTGATTTTTTTTACAATAGAAGCAGTCATTAAAATTGTGATAAATTCTACAATACTTAATATAATTTAAAACTTGAAAATGTTCTAAAAATCTAAGGTAGGCACACAAAAAATAGAAAACTTTTAGCACAATTCATTATTATGTGAGAGAAGTGTGTAGAAGAATGTAACTTTTTTGTTTTACAAAAGATGCAATCACTAAAACTACGATAATTTTCAAAATGCTAAACAAGAATTAAAAATTCAAACTATTTTTGAAAAATAGAAATAAGATGCACAAAACCTTAAAACAGTTTATCTCTATTCACTAAATTTTGAGAGAAGTTTGAAGATAAATAGTCAAGTTGTTTAGGATTAAAAACATAAATTTGTACTACTTAGATTTTCTACATGAAGGTCTCAAATGTGCTAGCAAAAAAAACCATGATCATGGAAATGGTTCTAGAAAGCACTCTGATACTAGATGAGAGGAACTTGTATGCTAAAATATAGAAAATCATAAAAATGTCAAATATATTAAAACTTTATTCCTATTATGGAAGGAATCACTCTGAATCACTTGTTACTTCGAGGGGGCTACCTCCTTTGAGCAAGCTCAATTACAACTCTTCTTCTTTGATGATCTTTCGATGGGCTATGCCCTCTTATTTATAATAATCTAATCTATCCCTCTCTACCATTCTATGCATGTAGGATTATTATTACTATTCATTATTTTACTATTATACCTCTATCTAGGTATATTAGATTATATCCCCCTTAAAATGTTTCATCCTTAAAATTTAATAAGAATTACTTAATAAAATAGGATGCTAACCAAATGGAGGCCTGACCATGCATTCATTTAGGCTTTCATTTCTTATTTTGAGACTAAGATGTGAGCATGTACAACAACAATGTGAACTCAAATGCTACAACATGAGAGTGAAGTGCATAGAGATCGATGGATGGAGTAACCTTAGCTTAAAACATGAGGTTATTTTGAGCACTAAAAGTTGAATCTTGACAATTAACACGTCAAATTTAAAACAAGAGTGCACAAAATATCTTCTTTTGTGAGCTAACATGTCATCCCCCTTAGCATTTTTCTATAAAAATTTTGAAGACTTGGTTCCCTGCTTGGGCTTTGTGATTTTTGGCTTGGTTTGATTGGGGATCTACTCGAGCATTGTGATTTCTTGAATGGGTTCATTTGGAACCTACTAAGGTGCATCCAAAAGGAAATCATTGCCTAGTATTTTTATGGCTTCAAAAGTTGATGTTGTGCAGGGATGTAAAAATAAATGTGGCTCACCATGATAATAGCATATGTGGTCTTTTATGAGAAAATATAAGCCTTGTGCTTCTATCAAAGATTGAGGTTGGAACATTATAACCTCTACTTAAATCTCATCTTAAAGCCTATTGATGAAGCATCTTTGGTATAAATCATCAGATAGGTGATCAAATGGATTGATGAGTTTGTCAAACTCTATCCAATATTCTATAATTATGCTCGTCTGATGAAGGTGCATCAATACTTTAGATAAACTATGAAGACCCATGATTATAATTAATTGGATGTTAGATTTAACCAAAGTGCATCCTTACACAAACACTTTCAATGACCTCCTTTTTTTAATTTATTTTTTTACAATAGAGGCAATCACTAAGACTGCGATAAATTCTACAATACTTAATGAAATTTAAAAATTGAAAATTTTCTAGAAAGCTAAGATAGAAGTGCACAAAACTTAGAAAACTTTTTGTGCAATCTATTATTGTGTGAGACCAATATGCAGAAAAATAGTCTTTTTTTAATTTTACAAAAGAGTAAGTCACTAAAACTATGATAACTCCAAAATACTAAAACAAAATTAATAATTCAAACTATTTTGGAAAGATGCAAATAAGATGCACAAAACCCAGAAATAGTTTAGCTCAATTCACTACCTTTTGAGATCAGTTTGAAGATGAATAATTAGGTTGTTTAGGATAAAAATGTAAATCTTCACGTCTTGTATTTTCTCTATGAAGCTCCCAAATGTGCTTGCAATAAAAATCACAATCATGAAAACAGTCCTAGAAAGTGCTCCAATACCATATGAGAAAAACCTATATGCTAAAATATAGAAAATCATAAAAATACTGAATATATTAAAACTGTATTCTTTTTATGGAAGGAATCACTTTGAATCACTTGCTACTTCGAGGGGGCTACCTCCTTTGAGCAAGCTCAATTATAATTCTTCTTCTTTGATGATATTACAATGGGCTATGACATCTTATTTATACTATTCTAATCTATCTCACTCTACCATTCTATGCATGTGGGATTATTAGTACTATTTATTACTATTCACTACTAATCACTATTATACCTCTATCTAGGTACATTACAAATATAATCAGGTCATTAAGTTATGATTTTTTGTAATATTTTGTTATATACATGTATGTTAAGTGGTTAATATGACAACATATGGCTAACATTATCTTTTGATTCATATTTGATGGATGTGCATAGCTTTATGCATCCTAGCCTTCTTGGTTGTGTAATGAATATAATTGTAATCCTATTTTTTAGAATGCCTTTACCAATTGTTTAACAATTTTGGTCTTATGGACTATAATGATATCATTAGGACATTTAATTATGATTTGTGACTATGAAAAGATATTAGTATTGATTTTTTTGGCATTTCATGAATGAATTTTGTAATTTATTATATTTATTTAAATAAAGTTGTTTAATTTTGAAAGTGTTGATTGAAAAAAAATATCATTATCATGTAAGAATCTCCAATGACTTTTCAACATTTAGCCCTATGCCACAAATTTTATTTTTCAAAATGTGGTATTGATATGTTGTTGTATTGAGAGAAACATCTAGAAAAGAAAAATATCAAGACATAACACTGAGATATTTTCCTAATCATCAAACATAATTAAATGTTGTATTGATCTTGTGCCTTTATTTGAGGGAATTTATCAATTAAATTCTAATGAAATTTGGTCGCATGGAATACAATGATGGAATTAGGATATTTGACTTTTTTAGTGGTTGTATTTCACAATATACATGTCTATGATGGTATTTTATACTAAACAATATGAAAACTATCATCTTTTGATCATGCTTGGATGGTTGTGCATAACCTTATTTATCTTGGCTTTATTGATTGTGCTATGAATATGTTTAACACTTATGGTTGCATGAAATGTGATGATGGGATTAAGGCATTTAAGTGTTTTATGAAAATAGAATAATCTTAGCATTGATTTTTTGAAATTTTTATATTACTTGTGCAATTTAATATGAAACCTTCAATAAAAAATCTCAAATTTTTTTATTATATACTTCATTAATAATCTTCAATACTTGTCAACATTTATCTCTATGACACAAATTCCATTTAGAAAATTGTAACATTCATATGTCATTTCATTGAAAGAAACATCTACATAATTCAATAATATATTGAACCATAACACTAAGATCCTTTCCTATTCACCAAACACAACTAAATTTGATAATGATATGTGGCCTTCACACAAGGAAATGTCTCAATTGCATTTTGGCAAAATGTGGTCACATGGACTACAGTAATGGACTTATGAAATTTAGTTGTGTTTTTTCCTTCACATATTGTAATATACACATTTTTTAGGGGTGTTTTCAAATACAACACATGACAAAAAATTGATTTTGAACATGCTTTGATAAGTGCACATTCCCTTATGTAACAATTTTGAATTATTTGAAAAAATCATGTAATGATCACATCAAAATGTCTAGTGCAATTATTGAGTTAACCCTAATGAAATTATTGTGTTAACCCTAATATAATCTTAATTACAGAATATGGAAACATAGAGAAGGCATGTGAACTAAATAAAAAAATAAATCAATGATTATATGATATCCTAATGTAGTAGCTACCAAATTATATCAACTTCATAACCAACATGAAGTTGTTAGATAAAATTTACTAATTTCAAAAACATATCGTGTCATAATTCTAAGATCCTTGCATCCTCACAAACCACAACAATATGTCATAAGTCCATCATTGCAGTCCATGTCACCACCTTTCGTTCAGTCATTTTACCAAATCGTTCATGTGTGTTATTTATGTTTCCATCGTTTTTATACATATCTATTACAATGTTTGCAATTAAAACATATGAACAAATTTGGATTTTGATTATGCTTTGATGTACCTACACAACCTTACGTATTAATCTAAAAATATTATGTAAAGTACACAACTTCTAATCTAATCTCAATTACAAAATGTGCACCAACCAAAACATGGTAGATAAGGGACATGAATTTTGGACAAATTACAGCATCCATATGTTACTACACTAAATGCAAAGATTATTTGGCATTCGAAGCACACCTATAGTAATAATGACAACTATTAATACAACATGACCCTGATATCTATGTAAATATTTTTTTTCTTTTTTAAAAATAGACATCAAAATTTTGGCATACAGTTCACTATGTCGATACTATGTTGATATTTCCACATACACATGCATCTTGAAGTGAATGACAATGTGGAAATTTTCCCCAAATAGAACAAACAATGCAGTCAATATTTTGGTCCTTATATCAAAAAATTTCAACGTCCATGAATATATGTAAATTATGACATCAAATTTAACGTTGAACTGTTGACCAATTTTGACACGCATTTCCAAATTTTCAACCTTTAAACCCCTTGATTTTGATGTTTGGATGTCAAAATTGATTTAAATGTTTGAATCAAATGTTGTAGTGTGTGAATTCATGATGTAACAATGCAAATATATTCCAAACACTGATTGATGTGTAAATTCTAAAAGAGGTTCTTCAAAGTTGGGAGGAATACTTCACATTTTAAGCATCAATGACTGCCGAGACTAATTGAAACCTTAAATCATTATTTTTACTCAAAAATGCTCCTTCTCCTTCAAAATCACTCTAGACTCACCGCTAATGGGTTTTATTCATTCATTCGCCATCAAGGGGGAAATACAATTTAGGAACAACTACAAGATATTAAAATTATGACTTCTCAATATCTAAATGAGTTCATGATGCCTCTTTTGGTAGGCACTAGTAAGAATTTAGACCCCTTGGAAAGTGATCATAGTAAAAGCCTCTTGCCCATGTAATTATTGATTCTTTTTGGTCCCAAAGTACCGAAATAAAATCTTCCATTAGCTTTTTCTTAGCTTTGCTTTTAAATTTTCATCCTCATTAAGCCTAGGTGGCTGCTTATAGAGCACAATGCTGAAATTTTTCTTATGCATTAGCTACCATGGAATGTATTAACTAATTCCACTTACGGTTTGGTCAAATTTTATTGATAACTCTCTTAAATTTTCTAAGAATGGATCTAAGGTTCCAATCCACCATTTATCATCAAATCCAGTTGTAGAATATGTGGTAAGAAGTCATCAAATTATATGATAAATCACAAATCTGTGACTAGATTGTAGGAACTGAAATGCCATCCACTTTCATGAATCAATGAGTTTATTTTTATAAAAAATAATTAGGCCTCACGAAGATCCAAGGCTTGCACAAAAAATGAACCTAGTCCAGCTCATTACATTTGAAAATATAAATAAATTAATAGTTCAAATATGATGTTAGGCATACTACAATATGAGTTACTAATCAATTTTATTTTTGGGTGATACAAGATTTTTGGTTCACTTGAGAATGCTCTTGATCAGAAACTTTACGTATGTGAAAAATCTTATGAGTCCTAGGTGAGATCCTCTAATGATCATCCATAATGACCGATATCAAAATGACTTGTCCAAGTTGAATCTTCAAAAACCTTGCTCTTCAATTTAACTAAATATTCCTTGTATTCTTTGTCTTTTGTCTACATGATGACTCTAGAATCCAAAATTGATTTAGTTTTTTTCTTTCTCATCTCAAGGAGCTGCTGCCTTTAATCTAGAATAGGTGAATATAAACTATAATCATCATTACTTGGTTGTCCTTAATGGTAAGGTTACAATTCTACAATATTGTATATTGCGGATATGTTGATTCCATCTGGCAACTCAATCTCATATGCATTATCCAAAAACCATTTCAACACCTCACACAATCCTATTTTATTCCATTTGAGTTTGTTTAGGTCCCTTTCAGAAACCTATCCTTCCTCAAATGAGCAAGGACCAATTCACCTACCTAAAATTCCACCTCCCTTCTCTTAAGATCTGAATGCTCTTTGTATTCGATGGTACTTTAATTCAGTTATTCATGCACATGTTCATGTACCTCCTTCATGTAATCAATAAAGTCTTCCACTTTAGCACTATTCATTCTCACATCTATCAAAGCTCAAATGGATGGCACCTCTAGGATTGTGCCCATATGCTAATTGAAACTATGTTTTTCTAATGCTTCTATTCACTTAATTGTTGGAAGAAAAATTATCTTGTGCCAAAGACCAAATCCAAGGTCTTGGCTTGTCTCTTATAAAACATCTCAATAACTTTCCAAGGCTTCTATTTACATCCTCTATTTGAGCATTAGATTGTGAATGATGGCTAAAATGAACTGTAACTATTTGTTCTACTTCTTACACAATATCCTCCATAAATTCCCAAATAACATTGTGCCTCTATTTGATACCATGTTTCTTGTATCCCATGCAATCTGATACCTCCTTGAAAAATAAGTTCACTACATTCGTAACATCATTAGTCTTTTTACATGTAACAAAATGAGCCATGTTAGAAAAAAATATAACAATTATGAATATGGAATCATTTCCCTTTGGTTTTCTTGGAAAGCCTAAGATGAAATACAAGATTATGTGCTCCCAATATATTTGTGGAATTTGTAATAGTTTGCACAACCCTACATTTTGAAGCTTGCTTTTGTGTGGTTGAAAAATTCTACAGAATTCTAGAAAAAAATTCACATCTACTCCTATCTTCAGCCAAAAATATCTCACTTAGTTGTGTCAATGTATTTATAAAGCCAAAGTGTCCTTCAAAACCTCCACTATGCATTTCCTTAATAAGGTTTTCTCTCAGTGAACCTTGGGTCACACACAAATTTTATCATCTACACCATAAATCTTCTTGAAGAAATTAGTCCAACCATGGATTTCCATCTGTATTGATTGGAATCTTACATCCCAACCATGCCTCACTAAAATTTTCATCATCCTTTTACAAATATTTCATATAATCAAACCTAGCTACTTTTATTTATATCTCATTTAGAAAAATAACTTTTCTACTCAATGCATCAATGACATGCTTAGGTATCCCACTCTTATAGTTGAGATTAAATGAACAACTTTGAAGAAACTCTACCCACTTCATATTGTGTTGATTCAGCATACCTTGACTATTGATGTACTACAAGGCCTGGTGATTTGTATACAAAACAAACTTTTGGTAACAAATATTGTCACCACTTATTTAGAGCTTGCACCATGGTGTAGAATTCCTTACCATATAAAGATTATTAATGCTTGATATCATTTAACTTCTTACTAAAATATGCTATAGGTTTATTCCTTGAATTAGAACATCTACCATCTTTGTCCCACTTGCATAAAAATCCACATGGAACACTTTATTGAAATATTGTAATGCGAATACTATTTATTTAGTGATCTTCTCTTTAAGCAATTTGAAACCTCTTTAAGTTTCTTCTATCCACACATTATGTCTGGTCTCCTCTCATAGTTTCAATAATTGGTACATGAATAATACTAAAATGACAATTCAACTTCAAGTAGAAGTTCACCGAAAAATGAAAAATCCTTGCATAAAATATGCTCTTTAGATTTGGAAATTCCAATATTACTCTCACGTTATCCCAATCCATTCTAGATTCAATTGGGACACTATAAATTCAAATTACACCAATTTTTTTTGCATGAAACTAACTTTTTCAAGTTCATGAATAACTTCTCCTCATTCAATTTATCTAATACTTGCCTTAAATGCAATGTGTGTTATTCCTTTGTCCCAATGGAAATAATAATGTCATCAAGATAGACAAAAAAAAAACCTAACACTTCATAAATTAGCCACATAAAGGTGCTTGGCATATTGGTCAATTGAAACGGCATCACTAACCACTCATTCAACATGCTAAGAAAATCCTTGTTGGTACTCACATGGGTGAGTAATTATATTAGTATGAGAATAATGTAATTTTGTGTGTAAGAGTTGTATGTGATTAATAACTCATATAGATAGGATTATGTGAGGTGATTTAGAGATATGTCAGATAATAAAGGTAGGGATGAGAGAGATTTTAAGGAGAATATAAGTTGTCAAAGATTAGCCTTGATTCCTCATTAGTAAGAGTTAATTGAACTATAAATGTGTAATTATCTTTAATGAATAGCATCCCCAATTGAATATAGTAATTTATTTTTAGTGTGTATGAGTTTGTACTCCTATTATTCTATATAGTAACCTTTGATAATCTATAACAAAAATATCTCAACCCTTCCTCTGTCTTGAATGTGGGCTGCCACTTATCACCTCTCATATTCTTATTTGATGATATCCACCACTCAAATTTATCTTGGTGAATTACTTGCCTCTACTTAGTTAGTCCATGAGATCATTCATGCAAGGAAATGGAAACAAATACTTGATTTTTATCTTTTTGATTGATTGAAAATAAATACACATTCTCGTCTTATTGCTTTTATTTTATGCTAACACTACTAATACAACACATAGACTAAGGCTCTATCTTATTAATCTTTTGTATATAATCTATTTCGCTTTCCTATTGACCTCTTCATTTTCCATGGGATTGAATTGATACATTGCCTTGTTTGGAATACTTGAACCTAATATCAAGTCCATGCGATGGCTTATGCTTATTATTTGTGGTAATCCTTATGGAGGGTCATTTTAAATGACCTTATTGTATTATTTGAGTAACTCACTTTTTTCATCAGGCATTTCACTTGATTTCCTAGTTGTCCCATCCTTCATTGGCTTGGAAATAAAAGCATACATTCCACTACTTTATTTTCTACCTTCAAGAATTCTTTACTTGAAACTAAGAGAACTTTGTCACTATTGTTTGATTTGTCCTCCTTTTCCTTCAACAGACTCAAAAGTGTACTTCTTACCATCCTTTTCAAGTGTGATAGCGTATTCTCTCCAATAATGTATAACTCTTCTATCATATTGCAATAGTCTACCCAACAAGACATGGACAACATCCATTGGCATAACATCACACCAAACTTCATCCTTATAAGACACTGTTAGAAAAGAAACTAAACATTATTTATTCACTAATAATTGGTGGCCTTTTTGAAGTCTTGACTATTTGTAAGGACTAAGGTGTACTATCCTTTTCAATCCAATCTTTTCTAACATTTCACCAAACACTAAATTGTCTTTGCTACCACTATCAATGATAACTTTACAACACTTACCACCTAATTTGCATATGGTTGTGGAGATATTCTTCGTTAGCAATGGTTAATGTTGCTTCTTTTTTGGTTTCAAAAATACCTTTTCTTATCATGAGCATATATTTGTATTCAAGTTTTTTAGTGTGATATGATGATGTGACCAAATCTTCATTAGCTTGTACATCATGAGTGTTGGCTTCATTTGTTCTTGCATCATTTTGTGCCTCTTGGGAACTCATAGGCCATATAGCCAATGTCTCCACATATGAAACACATTCTGACAAAGGAAATCTTCTTCTTCTTGAAGGATACGATCTACTTCTTGATGGTTGATTATGATCTTGTGAAGTATTATCTTCTCCTCCATGCTCCTTTTGTCCCATTTCATTAATTGGTTGAGTGCTTCTTCTAGTGAATCTACCTCTACTTCTTCTTGTCCTTTCTTTTTTCTACACAAATTATCCTCAATGTTCAAGGCATAATGATAAGCCTCATTCACAATTATCATTTTGAATATAGTTAATTCATCCAGGTGTTGAAATCTTAATCTATTTAGATATGTAGTAGTTTCTTACTTCTCCTCTTCTTTCATATATGTTATAATTTTCAAGCACACAAATTTGTGTACTCTTACACATAAAAATCCTCCTATATCAAGTTTTGAAATTTATTGAACGTCTTCTATTGATGGTCCAAGGCTAGGAACTTTTTCTTGAGAGGCTTTATAAATTTAGGCCATAACCTTATTTTTACATTACATTATCTTTTTCGAGACTACTGGAAACTATGCCCATCATAGGGTAACATGTGACTTCATTTTGGTGACATCAAAACTTTAATTTTCTTGGATAATCTTCCTCCAAGTTTTCCATATCAAAATATCTCTCAATCTCCTTCATTCTATCTATAAATAGGTCTGGTTTAAATTTCCTTTAAATCTTGACACATCTGGCTTGACCTTGGCCCCTTTTTTGGATATATAGATTTAATTAATATTTCTATGGGACTAGAGTCCAAGTGGGATCCCCTTGTACCTCCACTTCATCCTCAAATTCTTCCTGGCAAACCCTAGCCTCTAAAGCCTCCATTATGCTCAACAATTCTTCATTTGGATCTGTCCTATGTCCTACTCTACCTCTCTTGATCACATTGACAACAAATCCTCTTTGGGCCATCTCTATTTTCCCAATTCTTTCTTCTTGGAAGATGTTTCTCTCTCACCATCAATCTCTAACTTTCTTGCTCGCTACCCACCTTTTACTAATGGAAAACAAGTTGCTCTTCTCTCTTTTTAATCTATCCACTTACAATAATAATCCTCATTACCCAAAAAACTATATCAAAGCACATGAGGTTACTCTAAAATAGGCCAAAGACATGGAGATTAATTTAGATTCATAAATTATCACTATATGTTCCACTGATCATGCTAAGGGAATCTATAGGTTGCCTCAACAAGCATTACAACACCAATACATTTCCTTTACTTGATTATTTGATTATTTCATCATGCATGGAGCACACAGAGAGGATTATTTTATTCAAATAAAACACAATTCTAAATAAATTACATTTCAAATAAATAATTTAAAAGAGAAAAAGAAGATAAAACATAAAATGCAAAGCTAAGTTATTGAGATATTTCCCCTAGCAACTCATGACTATTTAGTATAATAGTGGGTTCGTTTGTACCTATGACTTTGAGGTTGAAAAAAGGAGTTTGAATTTGAACCATTATAATGAATAAGATCTCATAGAAAGCCTTGATACCCTATAAAGAAGTAGTAAAACCTACCATTGATCTCCTAATACACTAGACACATAAATATAGAATGCTCCTATGATTCTAGTTTATTAATGTAAAGTTTACATATGCATTGATGTTATAGAAGGAAGTGATATGAATCCATGCAAATTCGATGAGAGTATACTCAAAATTGCTCCCAAAAAATCCATAATTGATCTCAAACCAAAAGAGATCCTATTTTACTTGGGAGTAATAACATGTCCATCTTCTATTGGAAGATAGTGCTCCAAGTAATGATGCATTTTGATTGACAATGGTTATGGTGGTTTTATATAAGTTGACTTTAGGTAGGATTTGTATATCTTATCTCAGATGCCTCTATGAATGACTCTTTTCAACATGTAGGGACCATTGATGAAAAAGGTATTAGGAGGCAAAGGATTGATATCCCTACCAATTTCTTATAATAAAGACATACATTGAGCATACCAAGTGTTCTTAGTCCCTTGTTCACATAACTTCATATATGACTGAAGATCCTTGAATGGATATCTTTTATGCCCAATTGTTGTATCTGTCATACATATTAATCTATGAAGAAACATAACTACATGGAAAATAATTGAAATATGATAGGGGATGGATGCCAAATTCAACATTTTTTAAAAATAAATAAATGACCATTTTTCTCACAAATTTTTTGATAGCACAACAATAAAAACTCTACCAACTCGATCCCAACTGATACTATGAAATCCAAGTCTCAAAATCTTAGAACCATATAATATTTTTACCTAAATTAAGATTTGACAAATACTCAATTTTTCTTTGTCTTCCTAAATCTAAAGCTAAAAATATTGTCTCTCAAGTGTAATAAATGCAACATAACCATTGCATAATCTCTTTTCTTCATTTGGAGCATATTTAAGGGAGGTCCTTTGAAAAGTACACCAAGGTAAGAATAGGAGAAAAGCATTTAACCAAAGTCTTTTGAAAATGAGATTAGTTTCATTTGTTTTTTGCTTAGTTGTGGTAAAAACTATAACTTTTGTTTTACTCAAGTTCACCCGTAAACCATGAGGATCACAAAATGAGCTTAGAATGTCAATATGTCTTTGTATACCTGAAGAGGTATGTGACATGAGAATAATGTCATCAACAAATAATAAAATCATTATGATTATATTATAAAGAACACAACCATCACTTATTTTCCTTGCACTTGCAATGATATCCTTTAATTCATTTATGTAGAGATCAAAGAAAGTAGGATAAAGTGGAAAACCCTATTCAACACCAATGGTGCTATTGATATCTTCTATAAAACTAGTAGGAGTTTGGACCTAGACAACCACCTTCTCATAAAGAGTCATAACAAGAAAAACCAAATGTTTTGGAATATGTAGATCTTAGATTCATTGGATTAGAAGGTTGCCCAAGAATAGTCTTGAATGCCTTTTGAAAATACACATTATCCATAATTCTCTTGATTTTTTGATTACAACTTTAAGCATCAATATATGGTTTAATATTTACTGATTCCATCTAAAACCTTCTTTCCCTTTTTTCTAAATTTTCTTGGACTCTATAAATCTAGAAATTAAACTATCTAACATATTAGTAAATAGCTTACTCAAAGTGTGACCAAACATAATGGTTCTATAATTATTTAGATCTCATTGGTTTCTTTATATCAATGTCCATGCATGTGGAAATCCATGAGAAGTCACTATATTGAAGAGATCAACAATATATGTTGTTAGAATATTTGGAATACTATGAAGAAATTTTGCTTTTAAGTGCTCTATGTCAGTTGATTTACTTGTCTTGAGTTGTAAAATAGTTTGCAAGACCATATAATCTATGAAGATACACTTAATGTGTACTTTATTTCCCACTAAGATTGAGACTTGGTTTGGAAATTCGTAAAGAGAAGATGCATAATTAGACCAAGTATATTTGTCAAACATGACACATGAAGATTTTCTTAGAAAGAAGGTTTTAAAAAAGGATTTAACATTGAACTTGAGAGTGTTGAGTGTAGCTCTTGTATTCTTATTCAAATATATCCTCTTCTTATTTCTTAAGACATGACAATAATTTTTTTGAATAGACTTCTTCATGTAGAGATCCTAGGGAGTAATGTGTGTTCTAATTCTCTAGAGAGATATATAACTATTGCTAAACCAAACATTGCAACAAAAATATACAAGTGGCAGGGGGAGAACAGGGTGAGGAGTTTAATGGGGTGACCGTGAATATAATGAGGGAAGGATTGAAGTGTTGTATTCCAAATTTCTCTAGAGAGAAACTCAGATCTTTCTAGTAGAGGATGTCTGATGTGATTTGAAATTCCTTATTGGAAACAAAAGGGATTTGTGCTTACAAAAATATGCATTGGAATTGTTTGCACATAGACTTTCATAAATTATAAAAATGATTTATAATTAGATTGATCTATAATGGTTTTTAAATGTTTACCCAATACCTATTGCAGTTTTAAGAAATTAGATTTGTAATGTATTACAACACTTTTTAGTAGGGGTGGCTTGTAATGAATATTCCAATCCTATTGGGAAAAGTGTGGAGCTTGTGTGTATATGAATAAACTTGAAAAATATGTGTTGTTTACAACTATATTTTACATGACATATATATCCATAAATGTTATGTGCTTAGAGACATATCTATCATTCATTTTGATTCTACTTGAAAACATTAATTTAACCTATTTTTCAATCTCCAAAGATCCTACTGATACTCACCTTGTAGTTTAGAATGATATGCAAGTTGCATGATAAATATGTTTGAAACTCAAGATCACATGTTGACATTATGCCAAACATATAACAAAGGCATAATATAGTCAACAACAAACATGCAATTTTAAAAATCTACTCACAAAATACCATATTAAAAAGTATAAATATGGTAATAAATAGCATGTACATAGAATACCGTGTACCATAGGTGTTAGAGATCAGAAATTATAGATTCAAATTGCTAAAACCATCACAAATTAATTTAAGTGTTATAAGAATGAACAAAAACAAAAAATATATACAAGATCTTAATCTTAAAAGAAGTCTGTAGAAGCTAGACTAAAAGGGTAGAAAGTATTAACGAATCTTGTTCATAAATTATCAATAAACTCTACAATGTTGAGGAAAACTTAAGATATCTTAAAATACACTTTAGATACTTATTTTAATAGTTTATAAATATATCGTTAAAGATATATTTTTTTAAAAATACTACAAACTATCAAATAATTATTGTCTTGACTTCTACCATGAAGAAAAAATTAAATCATTTTGATTTTCTCTTTCATTCTTGTTGAATAGATAAACTCTACAACTTCATTCATATACAAACCATAATATTTATTTAACTACAATTCAACAAATCGAATTATAAATTATAAATTGAATAGACAAATTAAAAACATGCGAGTTTAAATTTCATTAAAAACATTACAATTGAAAAACACTTTTACAATATAGAACAAACACCTTCTGATGGAGCAAGTAGGTGCATGTTTCTCTTCATGGTCTCAAGAGATCTTCTAAAAATTAAAATAAAAAATATCAAAAATGAAAAAGCCATTAAAAATAACCCAACCTAGAAATGGATTCAACCACTCATATAAGCTTATTTTTACTTGCAAAAAGAAGTTAAAAAATTTAACAAGTGGGAATTCAAAATTGTATGTTGATACTTTGTATCCATGAAAACAAATGATGTTTTATGAGAATGCCACAACTGAGAAAATTTCACTTTTTATAAAATTCCATTGTTCACTGCAATTTACAAGAAAAGAATTTGTCCCCAAATAGTTTTCCATAGAAAATTTAGGGTTGAACAACTACTGCTAATGAATTAATATTCTTAAAATACATGAATGTTATAGCTTTACCATGATCTATGATGGCAAAAACCATGGCTTCTAACTAATTTGACAGGGTTATTGGGATGCAATCCTAGCAATCCTTCTTCATTTGAGGTGAATAAAATATATCTACCAAATATTTATGACTAAAATTTTGGACATTTTTATATTGTTAGCTCACTTCAGGCTAGATTTTAAATAGTGCTCCTATTTAAATATCCATCCAATTCTAAAATTTAGATGTAAGAATTTGTTGTTTGGTAAAAACAATCCCCTAAAAAGTTGCATGCCTTTTGGAGGCAGAACAAAGAAACATGACATGATTAAAAATTAACAGCCCTTTTGTTTGAATTTCTTTCTATTTTTATATGTATATATAATGAACAACTATTGCTTTAAATATCATTAAGTTGGCCATAGATTACACATCACCCTTACATCTTGCCACTTCGGCCCCACATCACACATGTGATCCTTACATAACCTCACAATATAGTAAATCTATATAGAAAATTTAAAATATTATTACTCAATGAGAGAATAAAATAAATAAAACAAAGCTACAATAATTAACAATTGAAATTTTTGAGCAAAGTGCTAGGATGTAGATGTAGACCAAGTTTCATGACTCCCTGAAAAAGTAGATCTTGTATGAATTTTAATCTCTAGCAAAGGCGAGATATCAATGGGCAATTGAAAAGCTATAGGAGTACCAAGAAATGCACCTCTTACTTTTTCTAGTCTCTCAACTACCTCCATCATATTTGGCCGTTGTTGAGGAAACTCCCTTGTGCAAAACAATCCTACTTGTATAAATTGAGTAAGGCATGCCAATATCATTGGCATCTCTGATTCTTTAGCATCTCTAAGAAGATTATTATCAATCACTTCTATGATTTTATTTGAAAAATTCATACCCACCCATTTTTGTAGATTGATTTCTTCTACAAACATGTCATCTATTGGTCTCTTCCTTGTCAACAACTCTAAGAGTAGAATGCCATAGCTGTATACATCTCCTTTTGTAGAGAGCCTTCCATCCATTCCATAATCTGTAATACAATACAATGCTTAGTTATGCTCAAACCATTTTAAATGTTGAATACAAAATACATAAACAATCTCATAATAATGTTTATTGTAATAATGTAAAAGTTATACCTGGTGCAATGTAGCCAATAGAGCCTTTGAGTGCATTTGTAGAATTTAATGAATCCATTGAATTCCGAAATAGTAGCTTAGAAATGCCAAAGTCTGCTATATATGAAGTCATATCATCACCTAAAAGCACATTATTGGGGTTTAGGTCACAATGAATCACTTGCACAAAACAATGATGATGAAGGTATGCCATTCCTTGTGCTATCTCCATTGCTATTCTTATTCGGTCACTTAAGTTTAATTTGCAATCTTTATCTACTCCTTGAGGATATAACCATCTTTCTAAAATTCCATTTGACATAAATGGAAGAACCAATGCTTTAAAATCAAGGTTAGAACAAACATAGATAATTTTAATCACGTTCCGATGCCTAACTCTTTTAAAAACATTACATTCTTTGATAAAACTTTGGTGAGCATTCTCATCTTGCGGATTAAAAACTTTAACAGCAATATTTGTACCACTGTCTAGAATTCCTTTATAAACAGATCCAAAACTACCAACTCCTAGCAGATTGGTTTGGCTAAACCCACCAGTTGCATCTACAAGTTCTTCATGGGAAATTCTTGTGGGTCCTACATTGAGGGCAGGAGTACTCTTGGTAGTATGTCTCCAATAGAAAAATACTAAGCATAAAATAGACATGATGAAGATTGCAATGCCAATCACAACTAGTACTATCACCTTTTTGGAGACAGAAAGTTGTTTGTGTTTGGAATAAGAGCATGGCTGCAAATTTATCCATGTGCCACAAAGGCCAAGATTTCCCATAACTTCAGAATCATTAAGTGTTGCAAAAACTCCTCCCTTTGGAACCTCTCCAGTTAACGTGTTTGAAGAGAGATTGATATGCTAAAGCATTTGCATTTTTTGGAATGCCAATGGAATTGCACTAGACAAATTATTGCTAGAAAGATCAATGTCGTGAAGATTTTTCAGATCTGTGAATGATTCTGGTATCTGGCCATCAAATAAATTCCAAGAAAGATTCAAATATTGCAATTCTATGCAGCTTGACAATGCTGCTGGAATTTCCCCTGAGAATTGGTTGAGAGACACATCTATAGCTTGGACTGTTGCCATTCTACTCATTTCGAAAAGAGAACCTCATAGAAAATTGCTGGAAATGTTGAAATAGAACTGGAGATTTGGAAGACCTGCAACTTGTGGAGGGATATTTCCTCTCAGCTTGTTGTAAGACAAGTCCACCAGTTCCAACGTTTGGCATCTCCCTAAGCTGGCAGGTATTTCCCCTGACAATCGATTTTGATGAAGAAGAAGGCTTCTCAGTTGTGGAAGATTGAAGACTATCTGGAATTTGACCTGAAAGTATGTTTTCACCTAGTGATAAAAACCCAAACCTTCTTGCCTGACCAAAACTTTCTGGAATTCTTCCATATAAATTGTTTCTGGCCAATCTCACTCTTTCAAGATTTGGAAGTGGACCGAGTGTGGATGGAATGGTCCCGTTGAAATGATTTTCAGATAAGTCTAACAATGTCAACTTTGTGAGGTTGCCAATTTCACTTGGCATGTTTCCTTCAATTTTATTAGAGTGCAACTGCAAAGAGGAGAACAGCATTGAGAGCCGGCCAACTGAAGAGGGTAAGATACCGGTGAGAGAGTTTTCAGACAAATCTAGTTCTTCTAAATAGGAGCAATTAGTTAAGGCTGTTAAAATGGACAAACCGCTGCTTCCGCTTACAAGATGATTTCCCCATAAATCAAGCCTTCTAAGGTGAAGCAATTTACCAAACTCCAACGGCACCGTGCCGCTCAGTTGGTTCATAGATAATTCAAGCCGTTGGAGGAGGGTACAATTAGAGATGGAGCTTGGGATTTCTCCAGTGAGTTGGTTTCCCCATAAATACAGTTCTAGCAATTCTGATAGTTTGCCAAACTGCCAGGGAATTTGGCCAGTTAATTGGTTTTCATATAATTAATTTGGGGTTAAGTCAATCACTTGAAGGAGAGAACAGTTAGAGAGAAAGCTTGGAATCTCTCCAGTGAGTTGGTTTCCCTGTAATAACAGCATTTGTAACTCTGATAGTTTGCCAAACTCCCAAGGAATGTGGCCAGTTAAGTGGTTCTCATATAGTAGCAAATATTGGAGATGAGTGCAGTTAAAAAGGACAGAGGGAATTGACCCTGTAAAGTTGTTGGTGCTAAGAAGAAGAAATTGGAGTTGAGTAAGCATACCCAGTTCAACAGGAATTGGTCCTGTAAAGTGGTTGCTTTGAAGACCAAGCGAGGTGAGTTGAGTAAGCATACCCAATTCAACAGGAATAGCACCATGGAGTTCATTTTTTCGCAAATCCAAGTCAATTAAAGAGGACATGTTTCCTAGAGAGGAGGGTATTGTGCCTGTCAGTTGGTTTGCTCCTAAGTAAAGGATTTCTAAATGTGAAAGAAGGCCAAGTTGTGGGGGAATGGTGCCGCTCAGATGGTTGTAAGACAGATGGAGTATTCTTAAGTGAGAAAGGCTTCCTAACTGAGGTGTAATTTGACCATGGAAGTTGTTATTGGAGAGATTAAGTATTTTAAGGAAAGAGAGATTTGCAAGAAATGGAGAGATGTAGAAGCCTAGAGCCATACCTGTGAGATTCAAGGAAACCACACGCTGTCGGCGATTAGAGCAGGTAACACCGGTCCAATTACAGGTGTTGTGACTGGGAGACCAATTGTGCAGAGAATGAATGGAGACGGAATTCTTGAAAGAGAGAAGAGCACCCTGATCAGAATAATAAGAAGGAGAAGAATGTGAGATGTGAGCAGGTAATGCAGAGAGAAATAAAACCAACACAGAAACCATCCTCATCCTCATCTTCATGTTTTGTTCAGCACTCGTATTGCATTGAAGTGAGAAGAAGCAATTAAGGATAAATATAAACTTTGGCTTATCGAAGTCCACACTGTGTCGAATTATTGGACATAATAGAAATGCAAAAATTTAATAAGAAGCTACCGAAGTCTTTGATATTAAAAGTTAAAGGTGCAAAATGTCAATAAAAAATTAAAAGTTGGACACTTACGGGTGCAATATTTAATAAGCAGCTATTAAATCGTCTATAAAAAGTCTTTGATATTGAGGGATATTAAAAGTTAAAGGTTCATTGTATCGAATTATTGGACATAATAGTAATGCTAAAATTTAATAAGAAGTTACCGAAGTCTTTGATATTAAAAGTTAAAAGTGCAAAATGTCAATAAAAAATAAAAAGTTGGACACTAACGGGTGGAATATTTAATAAGCAGCTATTAACTCGTCAATAAAAAGTCTTTGATATTGAGGGATATTAAAAGTTAAAGGTGGAAAAGGTCAATAAAAAATTAAAAGTTGGACATTGATGAGTGAAATATTTAATAAGCAGTTATTAAGTTGTCTATAAAAAGTCTTTGATATTGAGGGATGATTTTAAAATTGTGAAGAGCTTTAATTATTTGAATGTATCATTTGGTTATTTAAAGTTGGTAAAAATATTTAATAAGTATTATGTAGTGGTTAGTTTTTATTTTTGTATTGTTTGTGATTAAATTTGTATGTAAAATTATAATTAACTATGTTTAAGAGTATATAGTTTTCCATTAATGAAATAGATGATGGAGAGGAGGGAACACAATGATATTTTTGAAGACAATAATGCAGCTTGTTAATTTTAATAGGTCAGTAATAAGATATTAAATATGTTGTAAGTCTATATCATCAAATTAAATATGTTGTAAGTTTATACCATCGAATTAAATATGGAATCACAATCATTTAATAAAATAAAGAGTCTCCACATTGTAACACTTTGAGTAGGGAGAGTATTAATTGGTGACATTGTATATAGTTTTGGAATAGTGATGTGAAGAATTACATAATGAGTAGGGAGAGTATTAATTGGTGACATTGTATATAGTTTTGGAGTAGTGATGTGAAGAATTACATAATATACATATCACATAGCAAATATGCATATAATACACTCAATGATCATCTACATAAAATGTAGTGTTATCATATATAATGTTAAATTGTATGCATCTTTTCTTAATTGCAGTTACATAAGTATTAAAGATATTTAATAAATTGTAGAATTACAAACATCTTTCCACAATTCAAATCTTTTGATTTTTCAATGGATTTTTTTAAAAATAGTATTGTAGTATTTAACATATATTTTAGTTTAAAAAATTTAATATTGCAGCTTTTTAGCTACATTCCACAATTGACTAAAATGGATTTTAATATTATAATACTTGCACATTGAATATATAGCATGCCTAGTATTGGGCATATGTATTTTTTTATTTTGTATTTCTTAATATGAGATGAAATTCAACATATGTAAAGTCAAATTAGTGTATAAAATCTATAAAATTGTGTTTACTAGTTGTAGATATAAAGCTAGGGTTTGTGGAATAAGATGTTGCATAAATGTGTAGTGGTTATTCATATCTGTATAAGTTGGAAGTAAAATTATTAAGGATATTGAATGTGTGAAAGACAGATATATATATATATATATATATATATATATATATATATATATATATATATACATATACATATATACATATACATATACATATACATATATACATATACATATATACATATATATATATATACATACATATATATATATATATATATATATATATATATATATTGAATATATAATACTAGATGTGATAGTACATTTTTTAAGTCTTTTGGAACAAAATTGACGTGGTTTGTAAAATATATATTTCAATGTGTCATGTGACATTTTTAAATAATGTTTTTCATTAAATTGACTACAAAATTGTTATAATCCTAAAGGAAAGACTATACATTTCAATTTAAATGTTTATTTATTTTTGTTATTTCTCACCAATATAAATGGTTATTCTTTTTTAATTTATTTAACTATCCAATATTTCAAATGATCAAAATGCAAGTTTTAAAGTACGTATAGAATTTTGAATAGTGATTTGGTAAATTAATTCATACCTTTTTTGAGGCTTCTAGACAGATTATACAACAAACGCTCACTATATAATAAATATAGATATGATGTATTTTTTTGAGTTAGGAAGTGTTTTATTATTACTATAATTCATCCATGATGTTTGTGTACTTTACATACTTAAAAATAATAATCAATTTCGTTTGGTAATCCATCTACATTTAGAATGGTAATTTATAAAGTTTTTAGTGCCCATTAAAATAGGAATATAGTATTCAAAATATCAATTAAATACATTAAAATAATATGGATTATAACATCAATATAAATAATTATTTATAGTTTAAAAATTAGATAATGTAAAGATTAATTATTTGTAATAAGCTTTATTCAATTTAAAATAATATAAAATAAATATTATCATTTGAAAATTACATTAAAGTTAATTAAATATTTTTACATAATTTTAAAAAAATATAGTAATATTTATATGATAAATTTTAGAAAAAAGTTTATAATATAATCATAATATATATTTTAAATTATTTAATTTATTAATAAAAAATAATTAATTTAAAAATAATTCTATTAACCTTTCTTACAGACTAATAACAAGCATGAGTATATTTCAAAAAGATACATTTTAAAAACTAATTAAAAGTTTTGATAGATGATCTTAAAGGGTTAAGAGTTAATTTGTAAATATTTTATTAATAATTGTAGTGGTTTGGAGATAAATGAAAATATGATAACAAAAGAAGTTATTTAATTTGAAATTTTGAAAAAAAAAAAAAAGTTTATTTTAATTTTTTAAAATTCTTGATTGTTTATTTATTTTATTCAAAATTATTTGTATCACAACAATTAAATTTTAATTTTAAGTTTTGAATTTTAAATTTTGTAAGAATGGTAAAGTTTAAAAATTGTACGAAATTTTAGTTTCGCAAGAGATTAGTTTTTAATAAAATTTTAAATTGTAGAATTAAATGTTGAAATCAAATATTTTAAATTTGAATAACATAATATGTAATTTAAATACATTAATTATAATATTATATAATTTGATATATTTAAAATTGTGATATGTAAAACTTATAATTAATATATAATAATTGAAAATAGTTGTTTGAATATTAACTTTTTGACACTCATAAAATCAATGTAATTGATATTTTAAATTTATTTGTTTATTAAAATATTACAAAAATATTTTAAATTAAATTATGATATAATTTTTTTAGATAAGATATATCTTTATGGTAGGCTGCTAAATGTTTGTATTTCGGTCTTCATTGTTTGACACCATTATACACTATAGTTGTGACAGTTAAAAGCAAGTATTCAAATCCCACGTCGAACAATCAATACAAAAGAATGGAGAAAAGGTTATACACAGCTGCTACATCAGGCAATGTCCATGCATTTACAGTTTACAAGACAACGGAAAGCCATTAACAAATTTTGATAGAAATTTTGGGAGAATTGAAAACTGTTTGCCAAAATTCCAAAACAACAATAAACAATTTGAAGGATATTTTAGATTTTTTTTGGTCCAGACTGTGAGTTATGAGTGATCTACTTCTTCATTTAAGATGTTTTCACTTCCACCTCTACCACAAAGGGAAATGGAACTATACTAACAATATTTTTAGCAATTTGCGTAGGCAACAATGTGAATTAGCCAACAGAATTGATCAATTAAATAGAAACATCCATTTCAATATACATTATATATATAATACAACTTGCTTACAATACAAACCGTAATGTGCACTTCTCGTTATATTCTTCCATCGACATCATACTCATAAAGCGGAGGTTTATATTTGAAATAAAGGAAAGTGTAGCGTGTTTATTATATTTTCCAAAAACCGACATTTGTGATTATACCCAACGTTCAAGAATGCACCAATCTTTTGAATTACACCTCGTCTTTTCTTCTGCCCTTTGCCTATCAAGGGCCCTCAAGCATGGCTAGTTAATGATTCCAAGTATCTAATAATAATTCAAAGACTATACCCTTTGCATAAATTAAACTTATGAATGGTTAAATTTATACGTGGTTATATTGAATTTTATGTTTTATTTTAACTAAATATTTTTTAATTTGATAAGGTGAAATGTTTTTATTAGAGTTATGAACTAGTATTGGGGTACTATTAAGGGTCCAGTCTCTACAATGAATAAAAAAAGGAAAAGAAACAAAAAAACTAATAACTAAAATTAAAATCAACAAGACATTTCCCATGAGGGGAACATAATTCATCATAGGGATGTCAAGAGCAACATCAAAACACAAGTCTATCGCCAAACAGGCAATGAAGAACCAAAAATAAAAATCAAGCCAAGATGCAAGTCTTCTACCAAACTGCAACAAAAATTCAGAAAGGACAAACCGAGGTGGAAGCCGACCAAGAGGGGCCCAGCCAAGGGTGTTATGACCCTCAATTGCATGTTGAGGCCTACCTTCTCTCATGCCTTGAAAAGAAGTCCTTCATTATCCATTGAGAGCCATTTTGCACCAAGTCTTCAGCCTCTATTCTTGATCTTTTCGCTTCATAATGTCTTCCTTTCTTCTTCGCAATGGATCCCACATCAAATTTGTCTTTACCAACATGCATAATGGGCGAGACCAAAAGCTCAGCTCCTGCAGGTAAGGAGGAGGAAAAAGAGAAGAGGATGGCAGTGAAGTAATCTAGCCACGAGATGAGGAGGTAGAGGGGAATATGCAGGCATTGAAGAGGGAGCAATCAGGTAGGGGAGTGGGTACAATGGGCAGGGGATGTAGAGGAGGAGTTGAAGACTGGTATAAAATCTCGTGGTTGCACCATTGAAAGTCTTGGCAAGGAGGACCCTCCTTCTTCCTCTAGACCATATGAAAGGAGGAAGGGGAGAAGAACGAACCATTGAGAGGCACGAAGCCAGCTTGTGACCCAGAAGGTTGCATCAAAAGAAATGAAATGGGAAGCCTTTGTAGTTGTGGAGTTGGATCCTTTTGCCTCGAAAGGAGGACTAAAGCACCAAATGAAAAATACATTTGGTGATGTCGACGAAGGCACTAACTCTCACGAATCTGACATCAAGCGAGCTTTTCTCAATTTTCACAAAGGACTCCACTTTGTTAATCATTAATGTAATATGAATAAATGAATGTCAATCAAATTACATTTTATATATATCCATAAATATGTAATCATGTCTATTTAGATGTAAAATGAAAAAAAATCAAACTTGAACTAATCTAAATTCATAACAATAAATGATAAAGAGAGGGTTTATGTGAGTATCTTGCTTTTCAGGGAATCTAAAAATAATCATTATTGTCTAACAATAAATTTTGGTGTTTAGGGTAAGACATTAAAAACATAAAAAACTTGCAACCACCTATGCATCTCTCCAAAATCGTACACTTGTTTCTAGTAATAAAACAATGTAAACAAAATATTTCTAACATATAAGAGACAACTAGAATTTGATTTGACAAATGTGTTCATCAAGTCTAGGGCTTTGAAATTTTCACTTGCCTTTCTGAATTTTCATGTTAATCTTTGAGAAATCAATCGTTTTCTTCAAACCTTAAAAGGAAAACTGAGCTTGCTAAGATTAAGGAAAAGGATTTATTTTGTGACACTGTGTTCAAAGTCAATAAGGGTTTTAAGCACCACCTAATTATTAGGCCCCTCAATGGTATAATATATCAATAACAACATAAATCAAATGTAATTCAGCTAAGAAGTCAAGTGTAATGCAAGTGTTGCTATATGATCCTCAGTGAATACTCTATAAATGCTTAACATCTTCTAGTATGTAGTGAAAGATAAACGACAGATGCTCTTCAGATTTTCCTATATCTTTTATTGCTTTCTCTATATATTTACATTGATTACCTCTCTTGTTTATAATGCATCAATGCCCATGTGTATTTATAGACATCTTGAATTTAAATCAATGTCATATTGGTACACAAGTCGATAAAAAAAATTGGTAGAGAAACTAACAAAAAAGGACCTACACCATATGAAGGACCCGAAAGAGGGTGGGAATGGCCAACACCTCAAAACATACATTACAATTTTTGGTAAAGTCACTCAAACCATAAGGGGGGCATGGAAAGAGGAAAGGGGGGAGAAGATTAAAAAATGTGGGAAACATGATAAGAGCAACCAAAATTTAAACATAAAAAGTATTAACAAAGTTTAATCTAAAATAATAATTGATAAATATACAAACTTTAGAACAATAAAATTTTAAAAATTAATAATTTTTCTAAAATAATTTTTAATTTTTTATAATTACTTAAAAATATTTTTCTTTGTATATATTTTTATAATAAAATCACTCACAAATTTTAATAATTTAAAAATTATGATGAATAAAAGTTTCTTTTATTTAAAATAGCAAAAATTAGGTATTTTATAATGATAATTTTCTTTATTTTTTTAGTTAATAAAATCACCTACAAATTATAATAATTAAAAATTATGACAAATACAAATTTTCTTTATTTTAAAGAATAGAAGTTGAGCATTATTTTTGACTATTTAACTATTGGAGAACTTCTATCTTAACTACCCTGTAAATAACCACATCAATTAAGCAATTATTTTTGTTTGGAATTTTTAATAATTTAAAATATAACGAAAAATAATATTTTTATAATTAATAAATTTCATTTTTGATAGCTAAATTTTATGTTAAATAACGTTCGTCAAGTTGCGAGTGAATGAGGGGCACTCACTATGTGGGGTTCATTTCCCAATAGGTTAACCATTCCAATTATAAGTTTAAAAATAAATATAATAAATATTTTATAAAATAAGATTATTTATTTAATAACATAACATTATATAATGATAACGATTTAAAATAAATATAAAAATTGGTCTATGTAATTTTAAAAAAGTGTATAGAAAATAGAATTATTCTGAGTTTTTTAAATGTAAAGAGTGATTTTTAATTCTTTTATTAATATTATCTTTCATAATCTCAAAAAAATATATATATATTTTTTCATAATTATAATCAAACAACTATTTAGAAATTAGAAGATAATGTGTGTGTGTATATATATATATATATATATATATATATATATATATTCTCAAGAAAAAATTGTAATTTCATATTATAAAATAAGAAATTATATTGTGTAGATGGTTTTCAGTATTTTAAAGGAAAAATGTTCAAATAAAAGATAACTTTTAGAAGAAAAAAAACTAATATTCTCTTTGCAACGAGGAAAGAGATAGCAAATAGAGAAGAGAGGTCACCAAAATAGAATATACCATCAAGCCTAATCTCCATATACTAGAAGATTAAAGGGAAGTATTTCATAAAAAGTTTTAAAGTTTATCTTTTTTACCTTTTTTTAAAATTATGCCACATCCCATGAGAGGACTCAATTATGGTTATCTACAATTATGAATTTTGTCTACTAGTGAGTGATATAAAAGTCAAGTGTTCTAAAATCAGAAGCATCATCATCTCCTTATCAAAATATAAATTCTTCATTTCATACACTCTTTTTACTCCCCCTGACGAAATCGCATTTGAAACAATCCTCATAGTTATACTCTGATCTTCTTCTCCTTCCACTATTACTGGGACAAAATCCTTCAATCGGGCATCTAGTTCTCAAGATCATTCTTTTTGGTTTGAGGGATGTTAACTTTCCTCTGAATGATTCTCTTTTTCCTCCTCTTCCTCTGGCTCTTGAAAGCTCCATATTTTTAATGTTGGTTTTAACCCTTTTTTAATGGGTGGGTTCTTGTCTAGGGATAGGTAATGTGAAGTTGTCCTGTAAGTTTGCAAATAGACATCAAAAAGTAGTATTCTCAAAACATAATGTTTGATATGTTGAATTTTTTCACATATGATTATCATGTTATCCAGTAGACCCTTGTTGAGATCCATTTATATACAAATGTGGGCAAATGTGCATAATCCCATTTCCATTATCTCAACATCAATGTTGATAAAATTTCCCAAGATATCTCTTATTTTTTTGAAAGCACTCACAAGATATAAATAGAGACTAGGGTGTTGCACCTAGATTGGCATTCTGGTAATTGAATGTGAATTTGTATCAAATTCTAAAAACTATAGAGTGAGGTATAGACCTATCATTCACAAAAACCAAGGGCCATATGTAAAGAATCTTTGATAGTCTACCTCATTAAAAAATAGACAACAAAGAACCCCTTGGAGCAAAGAGATATTTCACATTCCTTTGTCCATGTCATATGAATCCATTGAAACAAAGCCATTGTAGTTGGTAAAAAATCATTAAATCTATCGATTATTTCCCCTTTCTATAAGTTTGATTTATAGAGGGTTACATCTTCTTCTTTGATATCCACCATTGGCACCTCTTCTACATGTTCCAAAATATAAGCACTAGAAATGGGTGTAGGCTTCTGGGCATTTGGTTTAGTATTTTTTTTTGTCATTGCTTACTTAAAAGAACCAACTTTAGAGGAAAATGGTATCCTAATGCCCACAACTCCTCCACATAATCTCATCACCAAAATCAAGTTGGATTCCTTGCCTATATCATACCCCAACATATTATTTAGATCCTCTAATTTTTTTCTTGCATACATGAGACATTGATGGACAACAAGTATCCCTTGAATTTTTTTAATTTTCTACTTAAAGTCATCTATAGAAGTTATCAGATACACCCAAAGCCATAGAGTTTTCCTAGAATAACTATGGACCATAACTTGATATCCAATCTAATTTCATTTGAATGCTTTATCTACATTAAATTTATTAGTATTTTTTTATTCATTTATTTTATCAAACAATTGCCAATCGTCCTATGTTCCAAGCCTTTTTCACTATAACATATTGATATAGAGCTCGCACGACATGTATATGCCCTTCCTGAGTGTTGTCTGTCCACCTTGTTATAACACATATGATGCATCAACATCATCCTCAGAGTCATCCTCATTCTATAATAAATTCCTTGCCTCTACTATGAAGATATAATTGTTTGACTGTACCAATCTCCACTTAGACATTTTGTGTACATCTTCCTCTTCCCAATTTTCTCTTGTATATCCTCAATGGTGGAACCATGATTACTAAATTATGAATGGAGATAATTGGGCTTAATAAGAATCCTACCCACTTCATAAGAGTCGTGACTGCCATTAAATACTTGGTCTACAACTGTGTATTCAGGCACATTAATTTGCATCACTCCATTTACGTTATGTCGGTTTATTATCACAACCTATAGATTTGACCTTGCTTCTATTAGGCACTTACCCTATGTGATAAACCCCCTATGGTGATCCTCATGTCTGTACATTATGTATGCTACTAGAATCAAAATTATACATTTCATGTTTTTACACCATCTTCAAATTTAGAGTGTAGATATCTCAAATTATCTATAGAAGTTCAAATTTTTGAAATTTCAAAAAAACCATGTCCATGCGTAGGCCACTTTTTGTCCCCCAACTTTTTCCACATACCCAATGTGCTAAGACCAAATTCCAAGGTCCTAGCTTGTCTCCTACAAGAGATCTCAAAAAGCTTCCAAGGCTTCTATTTACATCATCTATTTTCCCATTGGATTGTGAATGATAGGCTAAACTAAATTGCAACTTTGTTTCTACTTCTTCCACAATATCCTCCATAAATTCCCAAATAACTTTATGCCTGTATTTGATACTATGCTTCTTTTTAGCCCATGCAATATGAATACCTCCTTGAAAAATAAGCTCACTACATTCATACCATCATTAGTCTTTTTACATGTAATAAAGTGAGTTGTCTTAGAAAATATATAATAATTATGAATATCAAATCATTTCCCTTTTGTGTTCTCAAAAATTCTAAGATGAAACACAAACTTATGTGCTCCCAAGATATTTTTGGAATTGGCAATAATTTGTACAACCCTACATTCTAAAGCTTGCTTTTGTGTGGTTGACAAATTCTACAACACTCTAGAAAAAAATTCACATCTTCTCCTATCTTTGGCCAAAAATATCTCTATTAGTTTTGCCAATGTATTTTCAAAGCCAAGATGTCCTTCAAAACCTCCACTACGCATTTCCTTAATGTCATTTTCTCTTAGTGAACCTTGGGTCACACATAAATTTTTTCAACTAAACAATAAATATTCTTGAATAAATTAGTCCAACCATGGATTTCCATCCATATTGATTGGAATATTGCATGCCACCCACACCTCACTAATATTTGCATCATCCTTTTACAAATATTTCATATAGTCGAACATAGTTACTTCTATTTTCATCTCATTTAGGAAAAGAACTCTTCTACTCAATGCATTAGCTACGTGCTTAGATCTCTCTCTCTTATACTTGAGAACAAATGAACAACTTTGAAGAAATTCTACCCACTTCATATTATGTTGATTCAACTTACCTTGACTATTGATGTACATCAAGGCCTAGTGATTTGTATCCAAAACAAACTTTTGGTAACAAATATTTCCAACATTTCTTTAGAGCTTACACCATGGTGTAAAATTCTTTACCATATAATGAGTATTAATGCTTGATATCATTTAAATTCTTACTAAAATATGTTATAGGTTTGTCCTTGAATTAGAACATCTCCCATCTCTATCCCACTTACAACAAAATCCACTTGGAACACTTTATTGAAATCTTGTAGTGCGAGTACTGGTTGTTTCCTGATGTTCTCTTTAAATAATTTGAAACCTATTTAAGTTTCTTCTGTCCACATATTATTTTTGGTCTCCTCTCATAGTTTCAATAATTGGTACATGAATTCCACTAAAATGATAATTCAACTTCGAGTAGAAGCTTGCCAAACCATGAAAAATCCTTGCATCAAATATTCTCTTTATATTTGGCCATTCCAATATTGCTCTCACCTTTTCCAAATCCATTCTAAATTCAAAATGGGACACTACAAATTCAAATTATACCAATTTTATTAGCATGAAACTACACATTTTCAATTTCATGAATAACTTCTCCTCATTCAATTTATTTAATAGTTGCCTTGAATGCAATGTGTGTTCATCTTTTGTCCTACTGAAAATAATAATTGTATGCACCTAAATCTTTTTGCCTTAATAATCCTATTAACTCACTAATTTAACCCATAATTCTAATCCTAGCCAATTAACTAATATACTTATTACTACACAAAAAATTTACATGTCATAAACCTTACCATATCTTTATAACCAATTAATTACACCATTAACCCACTAACTAGCCTACTTAGCTACTAATCTACCCACTAGCCCACTTGACAATTTAAAATTCCTTTTTATTCACCTGCCCCTTAGCTACCCTACCACCCTAGCCTTTCCTACATGTTAAACCTCATTAACTCCCATCTAATCCCCTATTATCCCTAAACTAATCAACAAACCTCTAGAACTAGGGAAGCTCCTCTAAAGTTCTAGAAGTCTCTAAACTAGAGGCTTCTAAAATAACTTAATTACCTAAATTATCCTTCACTATCCTATATAAAACATGCATGGGCTATGGCCAAAACTAACTTGGAAATCACTTAGCCTCCATTATACTCTCATACTCAGCTATTATCAAGCATCCTCACACTTTTGTCAAGCCATCCAACAATCCAAAGAAGCCATTGAAGTCACTTTGAAGCTCAATTCAAGCAATCCACAATCAATTGTTTTAGCATTCAAATCAGCTTGAATGTCTTGGAGAGGATTTTTAAGAGACAAAATGATGGTAAAAATTTCATTTCAATTCTTTGATTGTTCCTTTATCCCCTCCTTTGATGTCATTTGTGTTATTGAGTTTTTATTATTAAATATAGTAGTTTTACAAATAACTCAAAATATGATCACGCATTGGCAACCACGGTGGGAGTATCCCATTTAATCAAATGCTCTTGCTTATTAGAAGTAATTTGGTGACTTACAGGGTTGACTGAATGAAGAACAAGCTTCAAAATTCAATAAAACTTCACATACATGAAATCAACAATATTGACCTGTAAATAGCGATATTGTAGTTGCGATTTTGTTTGAAATTAATAAACATATCCTTAACTATCACCTTAACCGCTAATAATTTATCTTTTTATAGGGTTTTTACTATTTACAATACCGTTAATTCATAAATTATGATTTTGTGTTAAAATCTGTAGTTTTGACCTTTTGCGTTGTAGTTTTAAATGTTTTTATTTTAAAGAAAATATAAATACTTTTGTATTAATTTTCAACTTTTGTATGTCTATATCAACTATTTGTGTCTTTTAGGAGTGTAAATTGGTCTTCTGTGTGCAGGAAAGTAGAACTGGTCAGCCCCAAATCGTTTGGGTACAAACACACAAAACCGTAACTTTGAAAGTCATGATTTTTCCTTAAAATAGCGATATTGCCTTTTAAAATCATGATTTTCTATTTTTAGTTGAAACTTCCTACCTGACCTATTAATTCCTAGATAGTTTGCTCTTTGTCTATTTAACCATTTTCTATATGCAGGAAAAAGGGAGGCACAAGTTTTACTAAATCTATTTGAACAAAATTACAAGTGATCTAAGGCACTAAAGAATTCTACTAACAGTCTTTGATTTATCCTTGTCTTTTTTATCACTTTCGGCAATACCGCTATTTATGAATTAACGTTTTTGTGTTAAAATAAGTGACATTACCCTTAAATGAGTGATTTTGTGTTTTAATTAGCCATTTTGACTAAGGGTGTTAAAAACTATATCATTACGCCTTTGTGACTACTTTAATTTTTAGGAAAAGGCTAAAAATACTGTGTCATAAGCTAACATCAATTTGTTTGTTGAGTTCTTGCATAATCATACATCTTGCATCAACTTTTAAAAGGTTAAAATTCTGTACCAGTTTGCTACATTTGCTTTTCTACAGCAGTGTCTTGATAAAAACATCTGAAAATAACCTTGTTGCATCCATATCCTAGTCTAAAAATCTAAAAGTATTAATTTTTTATTTTACTGCAATACCTATACTTGTAAATTTGTGGTTTTATATTAAAAGTCACAGTTTTGCTTAACTACAATGGTTAGCTGCCAATCAACAATATCACAACTTGAAACTAGTGATTTTACATAAAAGTAGTGATATTGTAGTCTTTGGAAGCGATATTGCTTTACACTAACTATGTTTTTGTGGTTTTGTAGGAAATAGGCGGTTTTGCTTGATTTCAAACTACTAACCCATTTATTGTAGGACATTTCAAGGCAAAGGCACTAAATTTGATTTTTCTAATCCGTGTGATTCCAGGAGGAGTGCTTAAATAATACATTTTAATATTTTAGTATTTTGCTTAAATAATACATTCATATTTCATTGCATTAAAAGAAACATCTACAAAATTCATTAATATTTAAAACCATAACACTAAGATACTTTCCTATTCACCAAACACAACTAAATTTCAGAATGATATGTGGCCTTCACGTAAGGGAATATCTCAATTGCATTTTGACAAAATGTTGTCTCAGGGACTACATTGATGGACTTATGGCATTGAGTTGTGTTTTTTTCTTCACATCTTGCAATATACATTTTTTTCAGGTTGTTTTTAACCACAACATATGATAAAAAATTGCTTTTGATCATGATTTGATATGTGTACATGCCTTTATGTAACAATCTTGAATTATTTGAAGAATCATTCAAAGATTACATCAAGATATCCGGAAGCAATTATTGAGTTAAACCTAATAAAATATTAATTATAAAAGATGGAAACATAGAGAAGGCATGCAAACTATTTGAACAAATAAAATAATGATTATATGATATCCTTATGTAATAGCTACCAAATTCTGTCAATTTCATAACCAACATGAAGTTGTCGAAGAAAAATTACTAATTGCACAAACATATCATGTTGTAATGATAAAATCCTTGCATCCTCACAAAACACAACCAAAAATCATAAGTCCATCATTGTAGTCCATGTCACCACCTTTCATTCAGTCATTTTATCAAATGGTTCATGTGTGTCATGTCTGTTTCTACATTTTTGATGTCTATTACAATGTTTTCGATTAAAACATATGAATTTTTTTGGATTTTGATTATGCTTTGATGTACCTACATACCCTTACATACAAATCTAAAATTATTATATAAGGCACAAACCTCTAATTTAATCTTAATTACAAAATGTTAACCAATCAAAATGTGGTAGCATAGATAAGGGACATGAATTTTGTGACAAACTAGAACATCCATATGTTACTACACTAAATGCAAAGATTATTAGACATGCAAAGCAAACCTATAACAATGATGATAACTATTAATACATCATGACCTTGATAGTTATGTAAATAGTTTTTTCGTTTTTAAATATGGACATCAAAATTTTGGTGTATAATGCACTATGTTGATATTTCCACATACACAAGCATCTTGAAATGAATGATGATGTCAAAATTTCCCCAAATATAATAAACAATGCACTCAAAACTTTGGTCTTTACATCAAGAAATTTCAACGTCTATGAATATGTGGAAATTGTGACATCAAATTTAATGTTGAGCTTTTGACTGATTTTGACATACATTTCAAAATTCTCAACCTTCAAAACCCCTTATTTTGATGTCTGAATGTCAAAAATGAGTCCATCCACATTTTCCTGCAAATAACTACTAGCTCAACATTAAGCATGAATTTGAGTCCATCTAAGTTCACATTAGGCTCTATTGTTGGATTTAAATTTCTAATAAGGGAATCCATACGTAGTATCAACAAAAAATACAACACCAACATATTTCCTTAGATTTCATTCGAGGGGAATGTCTATAGTAATAAAAATTAGATTTTAATCCCAAAAATGATTTTGTTTAATTTTCACCAATCGTACCTTCAAACACTAAATCAAACTAACAAAATAAGGAAACATATGTTGTTGAAAGAAAGGGAAAAATAGCTAAAACAAGGCGATATTAATAATGCAAATAGATTCCAAATAGTGGTTTTTGTGCAAATTTTTAAATAGGTTCTTCAATATTAGAGGGAATACTTCACATTTTAAGCATATGTGGCTACCCAGACTAATTGGAACTTTAAATCAATGTTTTCACTCAAAAATGCCCCTTCCCCTTCAAAGTCACTCTAGACTCCCCTCTAATAGGATTCTCTACAATTTTTCTTGATTCATTCACCATCAAGGGCCAATATAATTTAGGAACAGTTGTCAAATATTAAAACTGTGACTTCTCAATATCTAAATGAGTTCATTGTGCCTCTTTTGCCATGCACTAGTAAGAATTTACATCCCTTGGAAAGTGATCATACCAAAATCCTCATGCCCATGTAATTATGGGTTCGTTTTGGTCCCAAAGTACCCAAATATAATCTTCCATTGGCTTTTTCCCACATCTGCTTTGAATTTTTCGTCCTCATTAAGCCTGGGTGGCTACTTATAAAGTACAATGCTGAAATTTTTCTTGTGCATCAACTACCATGGAATGTATTGACTAATTCCACTTATGGTTTGTTGAAATTTCTTGAAAAATCTCTTAACTATTCTAGGAATGTATCCAAGGTTCCAATCCACCATTTGTCATCAAATCCAATTGTAGAATACGTGTCAAGAAGTCATCAAAGTGTATGTTAAATCACAAGCATGTGACTAGATTGTGGGAACTAAAATGTCTTCCACTTTCATGACTCAATGAGTTTGTTTATGTAAAAAATTATTAGTCATCTTCCCTTTTCAGCATCTTCAATGAAAGAGTAGTGAGGTGTTTTTGGTCTTCACAAAGATTGAAGGCTTCCACAAAAAATGAACCTACTCTAGCTCATTGCATTTGAAAATATAAACAACTTAATAATGCATATATGATGTTAGGCATATTACAATATGAGTTACTAATCAATCTTATTTTTGGGTGATGTGGGATTATTGGTTCACCCGAGAATGTTCTTTATTAGAAACCTTGGGTAGGTGAAAAATCTAGTGAGCTCCTTCTCATGATCCATGAGTGAGACCCTGTAATGATCAACCATGATGACCGATATCAAAATGACTCATCCAAGTTGCATCTTCAAAAACATTGTTCTTCAATTTAACTAAATATTCTTTGTCTTTTGTCTGCTAGATTATTCTAGAATCCAAAATTGCTTTAATTTTTTTTCCATCTCAGGGAGTTGTTGTCTACAATCTAGAATAGGTGAATATAAACTACAATCATCATTATATGGTTGTATTTAATGGTAAGGGTACAAGTCTATAACATTTTAGATTAGGGATATGTTTATTCCATCTAGAAAGTAAATCTCATATGCATTATACAAAAACCATTTCAACACCTTGCACAATCCTATTTGATTCCATTTTATTTTGTTTTAGGTCCCTTAACTAAACCTACCCTTCCTCAAATGAGTAAGGACCAATTCCCCTACCTAAAATTCCACCTCCCTTCTCTTCAAATCTGCATGCTATTTATATTTGATAATACTTTTCTTCAGTTATTCATGAACATGTTCATGTAACTCCTCCATATAATCAATAAAGTCTTCTACTTCAGCACTATTCATGCTCACATCTATCAAAGCTCAATTGGATGACACCTCTAGGATTGTGCCCATATGCTAATTGAAACTATGTTTTTATGATTCTTCTATTCACTTAATTGTTGTAAGAAAAATTATCTTGTACCAAGACCAAATTCTAAGGTCTTGGCTTGTCTCCTACAAGACATCTCAACAAGTTTCCAAGGCTTCTATTTACATCCTTTGTTTGACCATCAGATTGTGAATGATAGGCTAAATTGAACTGTAATTTTATGTTCTACTTCTTCCACAATATCTTCCATAAATTCCCAAATAACTTTATGCCTCTATTTGATATTCTTCTTTTTGTTAGCCAATGCAATCTGAATGCCTCCTTGAAAAATAAGTTCACTGTGTTCATATCATCTTAGTCTTTTACATGTAACAAAATGAGACATCTTAGAAAATATATAACCATTATGAATATGGAATCATTTCAATTTTGTCTTCTCAAAAAGATTAAAATGAAATACAAGCTCATCTACTTGCAAGATATTTCTAGAATTGGGAATAGTTTTTAAAACCCTACAATCTGAAGCTTGCTATTGTGTGGTTGACTTATTATACAACACTCCAAAAAAAAATTCACATCTTCTACTAGCTTTGGCCAAAAATATCTCACTTAGTTGTGCCAATGTATTTTCAAATACAAGATGTCCTTCAAAACCTCTAGTATGCATTGCCTTAGTACGCTTTTCTCTCAGTGAACCTTAGGTCACACACATTTTGTCATCTAAATAATAAATATTCTTGAATAAATTATTCCAACCATGTATTTACATCCATATTGATTTAAATATTGCATGCTACCCATGCCTCACTAAAATTACATCATCCTTTTATAAATATTTCATATAGACAAAACTAGCTACTTCTATTTGCTTCTCAATTAGAAAAAAAACTGTTCTACTCAATGCATTAACCATGTGCTTAGATATTCCACTCTTATACTTGAGAACAAATTAATAACTTTTAATAAACTCTACCTAGTTCATATTGTGTTGATTCAACTTACCTTGACTACTGATGTACTGCAAGGCCTGGTGATTTGTATACAATATAAAATTATGGTAACAAATATTGTCACCACTTATTTAGAACTTGCACCATGGAATAGAATTCCTTATCATATAGAGAGTATAAATTCTTGATATAATTTAACTTCTTACAGAAATATGCTATAGGATTGTCCTCAAATTAGAACATCTCCTATATATGTCCCATTTGCATCATAATCCACTTGGAACACTTTATTGAAATCTTGTAATGTGAGTACTACTTGTTTTATGATGTTCTCTTTAAATAATTTAAAACCTCTTTAAGTTTCTCCTATACACACATTTATTTTGGTCTCCTCTCATAGTTTCAATAATTCATACAAAAATTCCACTAAAATGATAATTCATTTTTGAGTAAAAGCTCACCAAACAATAAAAAATCCTTGCATCAAATAGGCTCTTTAGATTTGGCCATTCCAATATTTCTCTCGCCTCTTCCAAATCCATTCTAGATTCAAAATGGGACACTAAAAATTCAAATTATACCATCTTTTTTTTCATGAAACTACAATTTTTCAAGTTCACAAATAACTTCTCCTCATTCAATTTCTCTAATAATTGCCTTGAATGGAACATGTGTTCTTATTTTGTCTTACTAAAAATAATAATATCATAAAGATAGATAATATAAAAATTTATCACTCGATTCATTACCCACATGAAGGTGCTCAGCACATTGGTCAGTCCAAAAGGCATCACTAACCACTCATACAACATGTTAAGAAAATCCTTGTGGTACTCACATGGGTGAATAATTATATTAGTATGAGAATAATGTAATTATGTGTAGTGAGTGATAACTCATATAGATAGGATTATGTGAGATAATTTAGAGATATGTGAGAGAATAAAGGTAGGCATGAAAATATTTGAGGGAGAATAAAAGTTGTCAAAGATTAGCCTTGACTCCTCATTTGTAGGAGCTCATTGAACTATAAATGTGTAATTATCTTTAATGAATAACATCCCCTATTGAATATAGAAGTACTATATTATTTGTACATATAAGTTTTTAGTCCTATTATTGTGTGTGGTAACATTTGATAATCTGTACCGAAAATATCACAACCCTTCCTTTGTCTTCAATGTAGGCTGCCACTCATCACCCTCTCATATTCTTATTTGATGATATCCACTCCTCAAATTTATCTTGGAGAATTACTTGGCTCTAATTAGTTAATCCATGATATTATTCATGTGAGGAAATGGAAACCAATACATGATTATTATATTTTTGATTGATTGAGAATCCATACACATTCTCCACTCACTATTTTTATTTTGTGCTAGTACTACTAATACAACACATAGACTAAGGATTTATTTTATTAATCCTTTGTATAGAATCTATTTCACTTTCCTATTGACCTCTTATTTTTTTCATGGGATTCAATTGATACACTTCCTTTTTAAAATACTTGAACCTGATATCAAGTCCATGTAATGGCTTAAGCTTATTATTTGTGGTAATCCTTAAGGAGGGTCATTTTAAATCACCTTCTTGTATGATTTGAGTAGCTCACTATTTTCCTTAGGAATTTCACTTGATTTATTATCTCTCCCATTCTTTATTGGCTCAAAAATGAAAGCATTCATTCCACTGCCTTATTTACTACCTTCAAGAATTCTTTACCAAAAACTAAGAAAACTTTGTCAATGTTATTTGCTTTGTCCTCCTTTTCCTTTAACAAACTCAAAAGTGTACTTCTTACCATCCTTTTCAAGTGTGATAGTGTATCCTCTCCAATAATGTATAACTCTCCATCATATTGAAACAATCTACCCAATAAGACATGGACAACATCCATTAGCATAGCATCACATAGAAATTCATCCTTATAAGACACTATCAAAAATGTAAGTAAACATTGTTCATTCACTACTAACTGGTGGCTTTCTCAAACTCTTAACACTTTACAGAGACTAGGGTGTACTATCCTCTTCAAGCCAAGCTTGTCTACCATTTCACCAGACACTAAATTGTGTATGCTACCACATCAATGATCACTTTACAACACTTACCCCCTGATTGACATATGGTTATGGAGATATCCTTCCTTAGAAATGGTTAATTTTTCATCATTTTTGGTTTTATCAATACCTATTTTTTCATGAGGGTATATTTTCATTCAAGTTCTTTAGTGTGATCTGCTGATGTGACCAATTCTTTATCAGCTTATACATCATGAGTGTTGGCTTCATTTATTCTTATTTTATCATTTTGTACCTCTTGTGAACTCATAGGCCCTATGACCAATGTCTCCATATATGAAACGCATTATAGGATATTCCTAACTCTAGCATAATATCCTCTTCTTCTTAAAGTATACAATATTCTTTTTGATGGTTGATTCTGATCTTGTGGAGGACTATCTTTTCCTTCGTGCTCATTTTGTCCCCTTTAATTATTTTGTTGAGCCCTTCTTCTAGTGAATTTACCTCTTGTTTTACTTTGCTTTTTTATAAAAAAATTACCCTTAGTTTTCAAGGCATAATGATAAGCCTCATCCACAATTTACCCTAGAGTTGAAATCTTAATCTATTTAGATATCTAATAGTTTCTTGCTTCTCCTCTTCTTTCATATATATTATAATTTGAAAACACACAAATTTATGTACGCTTCTAAACTCATTTTGTATCAAGTTTTAAAATTACTCAAACATCTTTTGTTGATGGTCCAAGGCTAGGAACTTTCCCTTAAGATACTTTAGCATTTTAGGCCATAACCTTACTTTCTCCTTGCATTATCTTTTTTGAGACTAGTGCAAAGTATAAACTATGCCACCATAGGGCAACATATGACTTCATTTTGGTGACATCAAACTTTACTCTTCTAGGATCATTTTCCTCTTAGTTTTCCATATCAAAATATCTCTCAATCTCCTTCACTCAATCTACAAATAGGTATGGGTTTAGCTCTCCTTTAAATCTTGACACATCTAGATTGACCTTGGCCCCTTTTTTGGATATATATCTTGAATTACTATTTCTATTGGATCTAGAGTCCCAATGGGAGCCCCTTGTACCTTCACTTCATCCTCAAATTCTTTCTATCATACTCTAGCCTCCATTATTCTCAAAAATTCTTCATTTGGATCTCTCCTATGTCCTCTTCTACCTCTCTTGATCCCTTTGACAATAAATCCTCTTTGGGCCATCTCTATTTTCCCAATTCTTTCTTGTTGTAAGATGTTTCTCTCTCATCATCAATCTCTTTCTTTCTTACTTGCAACCCACCTTTTACTAGTGGAGAACAAGCTCCTCTTCTCTCTTTGTTCTCTATCCACTTACAATAGTGATCACACTTCACTCTTCTCAACCTATAGCTACATGATAAACTAGATCTAATACCAGATTAATGTGGTGAGGATAGAGATTAAAACTTGTTAATCCTCATTAACCCACAACTATACAAAAGTGCACAAGGTTATGCCAAAATTGGCTAAAGACATGGAGGTTGATTCACATTAATAAATTATCACCATATGTTCCACTGATCATGCTGAGGGAATCCATACATTGCCTCAACAAGCATTACAACACCAATACATTTCCTTTACTATTGTTAGATTTCATTATGGGCAGAGCACATAGAGAGGATTATTTGATTTTAATCTAAGATAAGACTATCTAAATGATTTTCACCAATTGTATATTCAAACACTAAAGCAAAAAAATAGAATAAATTAATTGAAACAAAGGAAAAAGAGAGAGAAAACATCCATGGAGATTTCACAATGTTTTCTAGCAAACTATTTGTGATAATGAAAAATTTGTTGGGAAATTTTATAGCTCTAATGGTTGATATTAGGAGAGAAGACAAAATAAATGTGTGTAGGCCCAATAGGGTAGCAACCAAGCAATAAAATAAAAATATAAAATACTCAAATAGGATAGGGTAGATTATGAATGAAAAAACACACCTATTTGTATAAATTGATTCTTAAAATATCTATTACTAGTTTCTATTAATAGCTACTGTATACTATAGATTCATAAAAACCTTTTATCCTTCTTAGCTTTCTTCCAACTACTATCAACAAACATATTCTTTTATCTTATCTACTCTACCTCCTCCTATTCTAGACTCATTGCAGACTGTTGTTGTTGCTATCTCCAAACTACTACCATGTTTTGTTCCCCTATTATATTCTATCTATAGGGTATTATTGTAGATTTTCCTGCTATTGCTATATTTGTTGCTCCTTCTCTCCTTATAACCACTTTTGCATTGAATTCTTTGTTCTAATGCTACACATTCTCTTTTTTTTCTTTGTCTTCTCCTTCTACTGCATTCATTTTCCACCTACCTATTTTCTACCCCCCAAAACAAAATGTTCTCGAAATTTAAAATTTGAAATAACTGCATTAATTGATGTTGGTGGTTTGCATATTTTGTGTTTTTTAAAGCTGGTTAGGTTAGGTAGGAAGTAATAAAATAATATTTTAACAATTCCCCTTATTTTTTACCTTCCTACCGTGGTTAATTTGACTTTTCTCAATCTCCAAAACCTATTTATAACTTCTCTTTAACTTACCAAATGCTTATGCAGATTATTTATGCATGTTCAGAGGTTCATAACTAAGGTTCATAGATGTACTAATGGAGTCCATAGTTTTCTTTATGGAGTTCATAGTTTTTTTATATAAGTCCATAGCTGGACTATTTGAGTCTGTAGATGGACTTTTTGAGTCCATAGATTTTCTATAGCTGTCTGTAGTTGGACTGATGGAGTTTTTAGATGTGTTGTAGGAGTATGTAGCTAGACCAATGGAGTTCGTAGATTTTTTGTAAAAGTTTATAGCTAGATTGTTTGAGTTCGTAGCTCTATTGTAAGAATTCAAATCTATCATAACATTATGTAGGCCTAATGATGCTATATTTATGACCCCTAACCTTTCTCTTATGTGTATGAAAGTATCCTTAGGCAATGTCTTAGTAAAAATATAAGCTAGTTATTAATCAGACTTATAAAAATGAATATCTATAACATGATTTTCAACTAACTCTCGAATGAAGTGATCCCTAATTGCAATGTGTTTTCTCCTTCCATGAAACATTGGGTTCTTTGACAATGCTATGGATGATACATTATAATAATAGACTATAGAATCTCCTTGTTTCTCCTCATGCAAATCAAAAAGTATCATTCTCAACCATATAGCCTGACATGCTTCTACATTAGCTATTATATACTCCACTTTAGTTGTAGAAAATGACACTATCGACTATTTCTTTAAGGCCCAAGATATGGCTCCTAACCCAAGATGAAATACATACATTGAAGTGCTATTTTGACCATTAAGGCTACCTACCCAATCACTATTTGTGTAACCAACAAGCTAAAACTCATCTGCAACTGCATACAAAACACCATAATCTCTTGTTCCATTCATGTACCTCAATATCCTCTTGCCTGCTTGCCAATGTGTCTCCTTTAGCATCTCCATGAATCTTGATCTAAGGCTGACTACATACATGATATCCAGCCTTGTTGTAGTCAAGTGCTTTAAGCTTCCCACTAGGCTCTTATAACGTGTGGGGTCTACATTACTGCTACAATAATTTTTGTATAACTTAAGGCTTGTATCAATTAGAGTGAATATAGGCTTATTATCTAGCATCTTGAACCTTTCAAAACCTCTTTTGCATACTTAGATTGGAAAATGAATATGTCTTCATCCATTTGCTTGACTTCTATCCTAAGAAAGTACTTCAAGAAGCCCAAATTAGTCATTTCAAACTCAATTTTCATGGTTGTTTTAAAATCTTCAATGGATAGATTTACATTACCAATGAATATTAGATCATCCACATAAAATACAACAATCAACATACCTTCCTTGCATGATTTGATGTATAATGTGGGCTCACTTTCACTCTTGCTAAAACTATTGCTCAATAAATATGAGTCTATACGGTTGTACCATGCTCTTGGGGCTTGCTTGAGCCCATACAATACCTTTTTCAGCCTATACACTTTGTTCTCATGTTTGAGAATCTCATATCTAGGTGGTTGTCCCACATAGACCTCTTCTTCAAGCACTCCATTCAATAATGTTGACTTCGCATCCATTTGATGCACGTTCCACTTGTGTTGGGAAGTAATGGCTATAATTATCCTAATGGTTTCCATCTTTGCCATGGGTGCAAATATTTCATTATAATCATGTCTAGGCTTTTGCTTGTAGCCCATCACCACTATCCTTACCTTATGCCCCTCTATCTTGGCTTTGGAAGTAGTTTTTGTCTTGTATACCTACTTAACTCCTATGACCTCTTTTCCTTTTGGGAGGTCAACTAACTTCCATGTATCATTTCTCTCTATGGCGTGCATTTCTTCATCGATAGCCTCACACCACTTGTTTTCCTTAACTACTTCAAAGTAGATTAGATCAGCTGATAAAAAAAAGTTTATAATTCATGGTTTCATTCTCATTTTTCTCATACCTTGACTTCTCATAAACTGCTTGTAAGCTTCTTGTCCCTACTTGATGTTGACTTGAGTTGGAGGATGATGATGTAGACTCTTAAACAACTCCTTGACCTCCATGATGGCTACTACCATTAGATGAATAAACCCTATGTGAAATAGGGGTCCATGTTGGTGCATTGGTAGTTGTACCACTTATTGTTTTAGATTTAATGAAGGGTCCACCAGCCCTTGTTTCAACATGCTCATCTCCTTGTCTCTCTTCCCAAGCTTCATGCTCAATGAATTGAACGTCCTAATTGATTAAGAGATCTTTGGTGATGGGATTGTATAGCTAATATGCTTTTGATTGGTCACTATACCCTATGAAAATGCACTTCTCACCTTTGTCATCCCATTTTTTTCTTCTTTATTTGGGCACATGTGCATATGCTACACAACCAAACAATCTAAGGTGTTCAACACTTGGCTTTTGATTAATCCATGCTTCTTGAGGGATTACATCCCTTACACTCTTCATTGGACAAATGTTTAACAAGTACATGGCTATTGTTATAGCCTCAACCCAAAAATCATTAGGCAAACCTTTTGCCTTTAGTATGTTCCTTACCATCTCTTGGATGGTCCTATTCTTCCTCTCAGCCACACCATTTTGTTGTGATGTATACCTAACTATAAATTATTTACTTATGCCATGATCCTTGAAAAAATTCATGAACTCATTGGAGATATAGTCTCCCCCTCTATCTATCCTCAAAATCTTGATTTAGTGGCTGCTTTGCCTCTCCACCATGGCCTTCAAATTCTTGAAGGTCTCAAATGCTTCTGATGTTTTCTTCAAGAAATATACCCATATCTTTTGACTATAATCATCTATGAATGTCATGAAATAAATATTCTTGGATAAGGAGGGGGTATTCAGTGGACCACACAAATCTGAATGGATCAGCTCTACTGGAGCTCTAGCTCTCCATGTCTTACCCATGGGAAATGCAATCCTATGTTTCTTCCCCAATATGAATCCTTCACACACCTTATTTGGTTATTTTATAAGAGGTAGCCCCTTCACCATCTTCTTCTTATGAAAAAGTTTTGGCCCTCCAAAGCTCAAATACCTGTACCTAAGATACCAAAGAGTGGGTTCATCTACCATCACTATTTTGAATGTTGTTGGGAGCTCACTTTGTATTCTCAATGGAAACATCTGATTTCTTGTCATCTTGATTTTTGTTATCTTCCTATTGCAACCACTCCTATCAAATATGATGCACTCACCATTCTCAAATATTACCTTGTACCCCTTTCACATAAGCTACCCTATGTTGATAAGGCTTTGTTTGAACCTGGGTACATAGTAAACGTCACGAATTTGCCTTTTATCACCTCACCTGGAGTGGACTGAAATGCTACCCTTACCCATGAAGGGAACCTTATCATTGTTTCCCATCTTCACCTATGATTTTATTGTCTCATCTATGTGGTTGAACATCTCTTTATTCCCACTCATGTGGTTTCTACAACCAATATCCAAATACTATGTCTCCTTGCCACTTTGTTTGGCAATGTTGCATGCTATAAACAAGCTTCCTCCTTTCTCATTCCTATTTGGTTCAGCCTCTTGTGCATGAGTGAAATTATAATTTTTCCTATTCATGTCATACTCCTTTCTACACTCACTAGCATAATGTCCATACCTCTTTCAATAATAACATTGGATGCTAGATGTATCATACCTTTGTGTAGATCCACATCTAAAAGTGTTACTGCTCCTTCCTCTTCCATTTGACTCTTGATGGCTATGCCTTCCACCTTCTTGACTACTACAATTTCTTCTTCTTCCTCTATTGTTTTATCCTCTCCTCCTTCTTTTTACATTGACATTAGTCTTGAATGCTTGCTCGTGGGAGGAGGTGGCTGAGCTTTTTAGCCTTTGTTCATGGGTTTTCAAAGAACCCATTAGCTCATCAACCATCATTTACCTCAAATCCTTTGACTCTTCTATAGCAACCACTATAGGGTCAAATCTAATTGGAAGGCTCCTTAGCACCTTCTCAATTATCTTATGGTCTTTAAGAGTATCACCACATGTCTTCATTTGATTTAATATGTTCATAGTTATTATGAAGAATTCATTTATTAACTCATTCTCCTTCATTTTTAAGGTCTTAAAGTATCTTCTTAAGAGCTAAAACTTGACAAGTTTCACCTTGTCACTCCCTTGATATGAATTTTTCAAGATATCTCAAGCTTCATTGGAATGGACAACTACTGATATCTTAGGAAAGATTGAGTCATCCAAAACTATTTGTATGTAGCTAAGTGATTTGACATCTTTCCTCCTATTCTCTTTCAACATTGAATGAGAATAGGAAGAAAGATGCCGAAGCACTCAACTACATTATTTTGTGCTTGGGTCAAAGAATTGAAAGTAGCTGTGTCTGCAACCTCATTATGCCCAGCTTTAACCAACTCCCATAGCTCTTGAGAGTTGAATATTGTCTTCATTTGATATTCCACACATCATAGTTTTTCCCATAAAACATGGTGGGTTACTACCACGACCCTGAACTTCTTGCTGCCATGTCTGAATACACTCACAACTGGGTTGCCCTTCACTAATGGCTCTGATACTAGATGTTGGAAAATTTTATAAATCTAATGGTTGTTGTTAGGAAAGAATAAAAAATAATTGTGTGTAGGCCTAGTATGGTAGCAAGCAAGCAACATAATAAAAATATAAAATACTGAAATAGGATAGGGTAGAGTATGATTGAAAAAAAACACAACTATTTATATAAATTGATGCTTAAAATATCTATTAAAAGTTTCTATTAATAGCTAAACCTATATACCTAAAACTCACAAAGACCTCTGATCCTTCTTAGCTTTCTTAAGACTACTATCATCTAACATATTATTTTATCTTATCTACTCTACCTCCTCCTATTCTAAACTCACTACAGACTCTTGATGTTGCTATCTTCAAACTATTACCATGTTTTGTTCCCCTATTCTATTCTCTCTATAGGGTATTGTTGTATATTCTCCTATTGTTGCTTTATTTTGTCTCGCTATTTCTCTCCTTCTAATCACTGTTGCATTGAATTCTCTATCCTAAAGCTACACATCCTCTCTTTTTTTTCTTTGTCTTCTCCTTCTACTAAATTCATTTTCCACCTACCTACTTTCTCCCCCTCAAAATAAAATGTACTCCAAATTTGAAATAACTACATTAGATGATGTTGGTGGTCTGCATACTTCATGTTTTTTTAGAGCTGGTTGGGTTAGGTAGGAAGTAATAAAATAATTTTTTAACAAAATTTATAATTCCCATCCCAAAGCTAAGATGGGTTCACTATCTCTAAAAAATAAAATAAAATATCTATGTAGATTTTTAAATGGAGGTTTAAAACCATGAAAATTAACTCAAATAGGGCATTTTCATATATCGAGGCCACTATAATATTCTAAATATATTCCTAATGATTATAGCTATGCAAATTTGAAAAGAGGTTCTTATATATCAATGGAAATACTTCACATTCTACACATCATTGGATGCCCTAATTGATTAAAACTTTAAATCACTATTTTGGCTAAAAAAATGCCCCTTCTACTCAAAAGTCTCTCCAAACTCACATCTAATGGATTCCTCTATAATTTCCCTTAATTCATTCACCATCAGGGGGCCAACCTCAGTTAGTAACAGTAATGAAATCTTAAAATGGTGACTACTTAATATCTAAATGAGTTCATGCTACCTCTTTCTCCATGCAACATGTTGAATTTGGACCCCTTGGAATGTGATCACAATAGAAGTCTCTTTCCCATGTAATTATGGATTGTTTTGGTCTAAAACAAACCATAGTTAAATTTGCCATTGCTTTTTTACCAACTCTATTTTGAATTTTTCATCCTTATTAATGTAGGGGTCCCATGTTGGGAGCTAGCTAATTAATTTTAAAAGATTATTGTTGAGAAATTATAGGAGTCTTTTTTCCCGGTTAGTGGCCTCGTGATTCTTTAATTTTTGTGCAATACATACTATTGAGAAAAAATAGTAGTATTTTACTAATAAATTTTATTTTTAAAAAAATAGAATAAATTCAATTATATACAAACTTACAGTTAACAACCAAAAAATGGAAATAACCATGCAAATCTTCAACCCCCTACAACTTTCCAACTCCCAAAAGCCTTTTCCTAAAATGGCTCCACTTTATTTTAAGGTTTAGACATTTTCTTTGCAGTTTTTAAACTTCTAATAGTACATCAGACCACTATGAGCAAAATTATAGAGGTAGTAGCCCCCAACATGAAAGCCCTTCATAAACCTAGGTGGCCATTTTAGAATCACAATTCTATAATTTTACTTGTGGACCACCCACCATAAAAGGTATCAATTTATTTCACTTATGAGTTGTTGTAATCTCCCTAATAGTGGTTATAATTGGTTTGAGAATGAATCCAAGGCTCCAATCCACTATTTCTCATCAAATCTATCTATAGAATACATGGATAGAAGTCATCAAAGTGTTTAATGAATCACAAGCATGTGACTAGATTATAGGAATTGAAATATCTTCCACTTTCATGATGTACTAAGTTTGTTTTTGTACAAAATGATGAGTATCATCCATCCTTAGCAACATCTTCAATGCATGAGTGGTGAAGTGTCTTTGATATTCATGAGGATCCAAGGCTTGAACAAAAAGTGACCCTTCTTCAGCTTATGACATCTGATATTAAAAATAACTTAATAGTTCAAATGCATTATTAGTGAGTTATCTTTGGTATTTATGAAAATACAAGGCTTGCATAAAAAGTGAACTTGATTCAGCTCATGACATCCAAAAATAAAAACAACTTAATATTTCAAAATGTATGAGTGGTGAGGTGTCTTTGGTCTTCATGATGATCTAATGCTTAGACAAAAAGTGACCCTGATTCAACTTATGACATCTAAAAATAAAAGCAACTTAATATTTCAAATATGATGGTAGATTATAATATGAGTTACTAATCTATCTTCTTTTTTAGTTATGTGGGAATGTCAGTTTACCTAAGGATTTTAGTACATCAGGGGTTCATCATGACTGATATAAAAATGGTATGTTTAGAACCCTATATTTGTTTAAATGGTACCACATTAGACCCAATATTTTGGTCATTTACATTTACTCTGCAATGGATATTATAGTTGATATTTTTTTTCCAAACCTATTGTTGAAAATTTGAGACTATGCATCTATAAAGGATCATTCATCAAATGTTATAGCCCTATTTGAATTTTGTGAATATTTCCCTAGTGAGTAGAGTTAATGTCTTAGTGGTGATAATATACATCTAGAAATAGGTGAGTAGAATCAGGGTATTAGTGGTGATAATATACATCTAGCAATAGTCAAACAATTTTTCATATGACTTCAATGCAATGATGGATATTAAATGGATTAGTGAAATTTATTACCTATTGATAGCATATTACATAACAACATGCTCATACAAATGTAAATATTGTAGGATATCAAGATCGTATTCTTTAGTGTGATACATTATTCAACATGAAGATACAAACCATTCTATGGAATATTTTAAATAAAACAATCCATTAGGAGATCATAAACACCTAGAATCTAGTCTACTCAGCTCAACAAATGTGGGTCCCATCGATAATATGTTCGATAAATGATGGGCACACATGCCCTAAAATTTGATGTTATATAAATGTCTTTTTTTTTTTTGGATATCAATATGGTCTTCTTTAGTATGATACATTGTTCAAAATGAAGACAAAAACCATTCTATGGAGTTAGTTCGATAAAACAATCCACAAAGAGATCATAAACACCTAGTATCTAGTCTACTTAGCTCAATAAATGTGTGTCCCATTAGCAATATGTTTGATAAATGATGGCACATATGCCCTAAAATTTCATGTTATATAAAAGTCTTTTTTTTTGTATCTTTAGATATTTTTATTAGATCAATATGAATATATATACTAATGTCCAATAGTAACCATACAAGGATAAGAGGTCTACAAGAAAAGTACATTTCAGATAAAGAACTTACAAAAAAAATGATAAAATATAAAACACAAAGCTAAGCCATTGAGATATTTCCCCTAACAACTCATGACTATTTATAGAATAGTGGGTTCGTTTGTACCTCTGACTTTGAGGTTGAAAAAATGAGTTTGAAGTTGAACCATCATAATGCATAAGATCTAAAAGAGAGCCTTGATATCCTAAAAACCAGTAGTAAAAGCTACCATATATCTCATAGTACACTAGACACATAAATATAAAATGCTCCTCTGATTCTAGTTCATTATTGCAAAGTTTACATATACATTGATATTGTATAAGGAAGTGCTCTGACTCCATGCAAACTTGATAAGAGCATACCCATAATTGATCCCCAAAAAAATCTGTAATTGATCTCAAACTAAAAGGGAGCCTAGTGTACTTGGGAGTAATAATATGTCCATCTTCTATTTGAAGATAGTGCTCCAAGTAGTGATGTATTTTGGTTGACAATAGGTATAATGGTTCTATCTAAGTTGACTTTAGGTAGGATTTTTAGATCTCATCTCAGATGCCTCTATGAATATCTCTTTTCAACATATAAATAAAATTGATGGAAAAGGTATTAGGAGGTAGAAGATTGATATCCATACCAATTCCCTGTAATAAAGATAAATATTGAGCATACCAAGTGTTCTTAATCCCTTGTTCACATAACTTCATATATGGTTGAATATACTTGAGTGGATATATATTATGCCCAATCATTGTATTTTTCATACATATTAATCTATGAAGCAACATCACTACATGGAAAAAAATTTAAATATGTCTGGGGATGGATGCCAAATTCAACATTTTTTTAAAATATATAAATGACCATTTTTCTCATAAATTTTTAGATGGCATGGAAATAAAAAATCTATCAACTGGATCCCAACTAGTACTACGAAGTCCAAGTCCATAAATCTCATAAATGTACACTATTTTTGGTGACATTAAGATTTGATAGATACTCAATTTTTCTTTGGCATCCTATAACTAAATCTAGAAACATTGTCTCTCAAGTACTAAGTGAAACATAACCATTGCATAATTTGTCTTCTATATTTGGAGCATATTAAAGGGATGTCCTTTGAAAGATACACCAAGGTAAGAATAGGAGAACCATTTTAACCAAAATTCCTTTATAAATGAAATTAGTTTCATTTACTTTGTGCTTAGTTGTGGCAAAAACCAAACTTTTGTTTTACTCAAGTTCATATGTAAACCATGAGAATCACAAAATGAGATTAGAATGTCAATATGTCTTTATATCCCTAAAGAGGTATGCAACATGAGAATAATGTCATCAAAAAATAATAAAATTATAATTATTATATTATAAAGAACGCAACCATCACTTGTTTTCCTTTCATTTATAATGATATCCTTTAATTCATCTATGTAAAGACCAAAGAAAGTAGGAGAAAGTGAACAATGTTGTTAAACACCAAGGGTGATATTGATATCTTCTTTAAAAGTAGTAGGAATTTGGACTAATCCAACCACCTTTTCATAAAGAGTCATCATAAGAAAAATGAAATGTTTTTAAATATGTAGATCTTGAAGCCATTGGATCATAAAGTTGTATGGGAATAGTCTCGAATGCCTTTCAAAAATTAAAAAAACAACAACAAACTTTATCCTAATTCTTTTACTTCTTTGATTATAATTTTAAGTGTCAATATATGGTTTAATATTTAGTGATTCCATTTAAAACCTGCTTTCCCTTTTTCCTGAATTTTCTTAGACTCTACAAATCTAGAAATCAAATTATTCAACATATTATCAAACAGCTTACTCAAAGTGTGACCAACCATAATGGTTCTATAATTATTTAGATCTCATTGGATTCTTGATATGATATGTCCATGCATGAGCAAATCCATGAGAAGCCACTGTATTAAAGAGATCAATAATATGTGTTTCTAGGAGAATTGAAAAACTATGAAGAAATTTTGCTTTTAACTTCTCTATGTCAATGGATTTATGTATTTTGAGTTTGAAAATGGTTTGCAACACCATATAATCTATGGAGATACACTTAAATTGTACATTATTTCCCACTAGGATTGAGACTTGATTAGGAATGTCATAAAAAGAAGATGCATAATTAGACCAAGTATATTTGTCATATATGGCACATTAGGATTTTCTTGGAAAGAAGTTTTTCCTAAAGGATTTGGCATTGAACCCGAGCATGTTGACTGTATCTCCTATTTTCTTCTTCAAATGTAGCCTCTTCTTATTTCTTAGGATATGACAATAAATTTTTTTAATAGAATTCTTCATGAAGGGATCTTGGGGAGTAATGTGTGTTGTAATTCTCTAGATAGATACACAACTTCTGTCAAACCAAGCATTGTGACAAAAATATCCAAGTGGCGGTGGGGATGGGGGGATGGGAGAGTTTAATGGGGTTATGAATATAATGAGAGAATAATTGAAGTGTTTTATTCCAAATTTATCTAGAGATAAACTGAGCTCTTTCTAGTAGAGGATGTCTGATGTTATTTGAAATTCCTTTTTGGAAATAATAGGGATTTTTGCTTACAAAAATATGCATTGGAACAGTTTCCACACTGCTTTTCCAAACTTATAAAAATGGTTTATAACTACATTGATCTATAATGTTTTTTAAATCAATACCCAATACCTATTACAATTTTGAGAAATTAGATTTGTAATGCATTGAAACACTTGGTAATAGGCATGGCTTGTAACAAAGATTCTAATGCTATCAGAAAATTGTGGAGCTTGTGTGTAGAAGAAGAAACTTGAAAAATATGTGTTATTTACAACAATATTTTACATGACATATATATCCCTAAATTTAATATTCTTGAAGACATATCTATCATTAGTTTTGATTCTACTTGAAAACATAAATTTAACCTATTTTCTAGTCTCCAAATATCCTATTGATACTCACCTTATAGGTTGGAATGATATGCAAGTTGCATGATAAAATATGTTTGAAACTCAACATCACATGTGGATATTATACCAAACATAAAACAAAGGCATAATATATCCAACAACAAACATGCAATTTTAAAAAACTACTCATAATACCATATTAAAAAGTATATAAATGGCAATATATAACATGTACATAGAATACAATGTACAGTAGATGTTACAGATAAAAAATTGTAGATTCAAATTGTTGAAACCATCACAACTTAATTTAAATATATAAGAATGAACAAAAACAAAAAGTATATACAAGATGTTAATCTTAAAAGAAGTTTGTAGAAGCTAAACTAAAAAGGCAGGAAGCATTAACGAATCTTGTCCATAACTTATCAATAAACTTGACAATGTTCAGGGCAAGCTAAGCTATCCTAAAATATGCTATATATATATATATATATATATATATATATATATATATATATATATATATATATACACTGCAAACTATCAAATAATTATGGTCTTGATTCTCTACCATGAAGAAAAATTTAAATCATTTTGATTTTCTATGTTTAATTTTTTCATCTTTTCTTCCTATGGAATAGGTAAACTCTATAACTTTATTCTTATATAAACCATAATTTCTATTTACTTAAAATTCAAAAAAGTAAATTATAAATTGAATAGACAAATTAAAAACATGCAAGTTCAAATTTCATTAAAAACATTATAATTGAAATATACTTTTACAATATAGAACAACTACCTTCTGATGGAGCAAGTAGGTACATGTTTCTCTTCATGGTCCCAAGACCTCTTCTACAAATTAAAATAAAAAATATTAAAAATGAAAAATCCATTAGCTAACTTGGATGGAAGGTGAAGATTGAAAATAACCCAACCTAGAAATGTATTCAGCCACTCATATGGGCTTATTGTTACTTTCGAAAAAAAGTTCAAAAATCATCAAGTGGAAATTCAAAGTTTTATATTGATTCATTATAATTATGGAGACATATGATGTTCTACAAGAAAGCCACAACTGAGAAAATCTAACTTTTTATCAAATTCCATTGTTCACTACAATTTACATGAAAATGATTGAACAATTGCTGCTAACTAGTTTTCCATAGAAAATTTAAGGTTGAACAACTACTGCTAATGAGTTAATATTCTCAAAATACATGAATGTTATAGCTTTATCATGATCTATGATGGCAAAAACCATGGCCTCTAACTAATTTGAAGGGTTATTAGGGAGCAATCCTCCTTCATTTGAGGTGAATAAAATACATTTTCCAATATTTATGACTAAAATTTGGAAATTTTAATATTGTTAACTCACTTCAGGGTAGATTTTACATAGTGCTCCTATTTAAAAATCCATCCAACTCTACAATTTGGATGTAAGAATTTACTATTTGGTAAAAAAAAATTCCCTAAAAAATTGCATGTCTTTTAGATGGAGAACAAAGGAACATGATAGGATTAAAAAGCAATAGCCCTTTTGTTTGAATTCCTTTCTATTTTTATATGTATATATAATGAACATCTATATGCTTTAAATATCATTAAGTTGGCCAAAGATTACACATCACCCTTACATCTTCCCACTTCAGCCCCACATTGCACATGTGATACTTAAATAACGTCACAATATAGTAAATCTATATAGAAAATTTAAAATATTATTACTCCATAAGAGAATAAAATTGAAAAAACAAATCTACAATAATTAACAACTGAAATTGTTGAGCAAAGTGCTAGGATGTAGATGTAGATCAAGTTTCATGACTCCCTAAAAAAGTAGATCTTGTATGACTTTTAATCTCTAGCAAAGGCGAGATATCAATGGGCAATTGAAAAGTTATAGGAGTACCAAGAAATGCACCTCTTATTTTTTTCTAGTCTCTCAACAACCTCCATCATATTTGGTCGTTGTTGAGGAAACTCCCTCGTGCGAAACAATCCTACTTGCATAAATTGAGTAAGGCATGCCAATATCATTGGCATGTCTGATTCTTTAACATCTCTAAGAAGATTATTATCAATCACTTCTATGATTTTATTTGAAAAATTCATACCCACCCATTTTTGTAGATTTATTTCTTCTACAAACATGTCATCTATTGGTCTCTTCCTTGTCAACAACTCTAGGAGTAGAATGCCATAGCTATATACATCTCCTTTTGTAGAGAGCCTTCCACCCATTCCATACTCTGTAATACAATGCAATGCTTATTTATTCTCAAAACATTTTGAATATTGAATACAAAATACATAAACAATCCAATAATAAGATTTATTGTAATAATGTAAAAGTTATACCTGGTGCAATGTAACCAGTAGAGCCTTTGAGTGCTTTTATAGAATTCAATGAATCCATTGAATTATCAAATAGTAGCTTGGAAATGCCAAAGTCTGCTATATATGAAGTCATATCATCTCCTAAAAGCACATTGTTGGGCTTTAGGTCACAATGAATCACTTGCACAAAACAATGATTATGAAGGTTTGCCATTCCTTGTGCTATCTCCATTGCTATTCTTATTCGGTCACTTAGGTTTAATCTGCGATCTTTATCTACTCCCTGAGGATATAACCATCTTTCTAAACTTCCATTTGACATGAATGGAAGAACCGATACTTTAAAATCAAGGTTGCAACAACTAGAGATAATTTTAATCTTGTTCCGATGCCTAACTCTTTTAAAAACATTACATTCTTTGACAAAACTTTGGTGAGCGTTCTCATCTTGGAAAATAAAAACTTTAACAGCAATAGTTCTACCACTGTCAAGAATTCCTTTATAAACGGATCCAAAACTACCCACCGTAGCAGATTGGTCTGGCTAAACCCCCCAGTTGCATCTACAATTTCTTCATGGGAAATTCTTGTTGGTCCTACATTGAGGGCAGGAGTACTCTAGCTAGTACGTCTCCAATAGAAAAATACTAAGCATAAAATAGACATGATGAAGATTGCAATGCCAATCAAAACTAGTACAATCACCTTTTTGGTGACTGAAAGTTGTTTGTGTTTGGAATAAGAGCATGGCTGCAAATTTATCCATGTGCCACAAAGGCCAAGATTTCCCCTAACTTCAGA
>JARHVA010002084.1:1537500-1552500 GCA_037957365.1 Torreya grandis | reverse complement strand
AATCAATGAAATTGATAATTTAAATTTATTTGCACATTAAAATACAACAAAAAATATTTTAAATTAAATTATGATATAATTTTTTTGAAATAAGACATATTTTTGAAATTATAATATTTATTTATTTTTATTAAATATTTAATATTTTAAATATAAATCCATAATTTTTATATTATTTATATGAAAAATAATAAAATAAAATATTATTTTTACTAAATCCATATAAATTAATTATAATTGAATTTTTTTTTTAAACAGTACCCAATATTTTCCTTCTCTCTATAAATTATAATAAAAAGAAATTAAAACAATATGAATGACAACCATTAGACTCCATTCACCTACCACCTAGTGATAGGTGGGATTACCTGACTTCAATCACAGATTCAAAGAAAAGAATAAACATTAATTATTAATTAGCACTTGCATCTCCAATAATGCGAGGCTGCTTTCAAAAGAATGGAGAAAAGGTTATACATAGCTGCCACATCAGGCAATGTCAATGCATTTACAATTTACATGATAATGGAAAGCCATTGACAAATTTTGATAGAAATTTTGGGAGAATTGAAAGCTGTTTGCCAAAATTCCAAAACAACAATTAAAAATTTGAAGGATAGTTTAGATTTTTTTGGTCTAGACTGTGAGCTATGACGAGCAGTAGACCCAAATTTGAGTGATCTACTTATTCATTTAACATGTTTTCACTTCCACCTCTACCACAAAGGGAAGTGGACCTATACTAACAATATTTTTAGCAATTTGCATCACCTTAGCCAATAGAATTGATCAATTAAATAGAAACATCCATTTCAAAAACTGAAGGTTTATATTTGAAATAAAGGAAGGTGTAGCGTGTTGATTATATTGTTTAAGTGTGGTATATATTTTCCAAAAACTGACATTTTTGATTATACCCAACGTTCAAGAGTGCACCAATCTTTTGAATTACCCCTCATCTTTTCTTCTGCCCTTTACCTAGCAAGGACCCTCAAGCATGGCTAGTTAATGATTCCAAGTATCTAATAATAATTCAAAGACTTTACCCTTTGCATAAATTAAACTTTTGAATGGTTAAATTAATACATGGTTATATTGAATTTTATGTTTCATTTTAATTTGATAAGGTGAAATGTTTTTATTCTAGTTATGAACTGGTTTTAGGGTACAATTAAGGGTCCAGTCTGTACAATGAATAAAAAAAGGAAAAGAAACAAAAAAAATTAATAACTAAAACTAAAATCGACAAGACATTTCCCATGAGGGGAACCTAATTCACCATAGGGATGTCAAGAGCAACATCAAAACACAAGTTTATCGCCATATAGGCAATGAAGAACCAAAAATAAAAATCAAGCCAAGACACAAGTCTTCTACCAAACTGCAACAAAAATTCAGAAAGGAGAAACCAAGGTGGAAGCCGACCAAGAGGGGCCTAGCCAAGGGTGTTATGACCCTCAATTGCACATTGAGGCCTACCTTTTCTCACACCTTGAAAAGAAGTCCTTCATTATCCATTGAGAGCAATTTTGCACCAAGTCTTTAGCCTCTATTCTAGATCTTTTCACTTCATAATGTCTTCCTTTCTTCTTCGCAATGAATCCCACATCAAATTTGTCTTTACCAGCATGCATAATGGGAGAGACCAAAAGCTCAACTCCTATAGGCAAGCGGGGGGCAAAGGAGAAGAGGATGGCAGCAAAGTAGTCCAGCCATAGGAGTGAGGAGGCAGAGGGGAATATGTAGGCATCAAAGAGGGAGCAATCAAGGTAGGGGAGAGGGTACAACGTATAGGGGATGCAAAGGAGGAGTTGAAGACTTGTATAAAATCTCATGGTTGTGCCACCAGAAGTCATGACAAGGAGGACCTTCCTTCTTCTTCTAGACCATATGAGAGGAGGAAGGGGAGAAGAATGAACCATTGAGAGGCATGAAGCCACCTTGTGAACCAGAAGGTTGCATCAAAAGTAATGAAATGAGAAGTCTTTGTAGTTGAGGAATTATATCCTTTTGCCTCGAAAGGAGTACCAAAGCACCAAATGAAAAATATGTTTGAAGATGTTGATGAAGGCACTAACTCTCACGAATTTGCCATCAAGTGAGCTCTTGTCAATTTTCACATAAGAATCCACTTTGTTAACTAGATTCTTGAATAAGCTCTTCCTTCCTCAAGACCGATGGCAAATGATATATTATGATCTGAAGGGGAGTAGAAATGATCTTTATCTCTACAAGATCAAAGAATGGAGACCATGGGCACAAGAAGAACCCAAAGTTACAGAAGAACCAAGGCCTAGAGGACCAAATGAAGTCTTTCTCCGAAGGGTGATTTTAATTAAATATAGCAAGAAATGTTTATGTTTTATTTTAGGTGGTGGATAGTCAACTTTACTCTTGAATTGGAAATCTTATAACTTTAATTTTTTAATATTCTGAAAAACATTATATGGAATCACTGAATTATATAGAATCTCAGTATCTTTATCCATCTTTTAGAACTAAACATATAGTGGATTTACAATGGTGAGTACGTATACATATAAATCAGTGAGCTCCTTTGAATAAGCAACCACAAGTAAAGGGCATCCACATCGTCAAAATCACCCAATCGCTTGACTCACTGTGGTGGGTATCTAGAGGGATTTGCATCTTGGTGTATGGATAATCAACCATCATCCTCACCAATATAAGAAATAAATTTGAAAATAAACATGTATATAATTAAATAAATAATTTTTGTACGTTAAATTGATATTTTTTGTTATGCAATTTTATTTGTATAAGACATCTCAAGATGATCTATATAATTAATCATTAATGTAATATGAATAAATAAATGTAAATCAAATTACATTTTATATATATCCATAAATATGTAATCATGTCTATTTAGAGGTAAAATGAAAAAAATCAAACTTAAACTAATCTAAATTCAAAATGATAAATGATAAAGAGAGGGTTTATGTAAGTATCTTGATTTTTATGTAATCTAAAAATAATCATCATAATCTAACAACAAATTTTGGTGTTTAGGGTAAGACATTGAAAACATAAAAAACTTGTAACCACCTATGTACCTCCCCAAAATCATACACTCGTTTCTAGTAATAAAAAAATGTAAACAAAATATTTTTGACATATAAGAGATAACTAGAATTTGATTTGACAAATGCGTTCATCAAGTCTAGGGCTCTGAAAACTTCACTTGCCTTTCTGAATTTTCATGTTAATATTTGAGAAATCAATCATCTTTTTCAAACCTTAATAGGAAAAATGAGCTTGCTAAGAATAAGGAAAAGAATTTATTTTGTGACTTGTGTTCAAGGTCAGTTAGGGTTTTAAGCACCACCTAATTATTAGGCCCCTCAATGGTATAATATATCAATAACAACATAAAGCAAATGTGATTCAGCTAAGAAGTCAAGTGCAATGCAAGTGTTGCTATATGATTTCAGTGAATACTCTATAAATGCTTAACATCTTCTAGTATGTAGTGAAAGATAAACGACAAATGCTCTTCAAATTTTCCTATATTATTGATTGCTTTCTTTATATATTTATATTGATTACCTATCTTATTTATTTTTAATTTCTTAAATGCACCAATTCCCATGTGTATTTATAGACATCTTGAATTTAAATCAATGCCATATTGATACACAAGCTGATTCAAAATACTAGAAAAGAAACTGACAAAAAAGGACCTACACCATATGAAGGACCCAAAAAGGGTTGGAATGGCCCACACCTCAAAACATACATTACAATTTTTGCTAAAGTCACTCAAACCATAAGGCAGGCATGGATAGAGGAAAGGGGGGAGAAGAGAAAAAATTGTGGGAAACATGATAACTACAACCAAAAATACAAAAAAAATTCTAACAAAGTTTAATCCAAAATAATAATCAATAAATATACACACCTTAGAATAATAAAATTTTAAAAATTAATAATTTTTCTATAATAATTTTTAAATCTTTATAATTACCTTAACGACATTTTTATTTTTATATTTTTAATAATAAAATTGTCCAAAAATTTTAATAATTAAAAAATTATGACAGATAAAAGTTTCCTTTATTTAAAATAGCCGAAATTAAATATTTTATTCCAATTCAATTAAATCTCTTTAATTATAATGATGATTTTCTTTATTTTTTTAGGTAATAAAATCACCTACAAATTTTAATAATTAAAATTTATGACAAATACAAATTTCCTTTATTTTATAGAATACAAGTTGAACATTATTTTTCACTATTTAACTATTGGAGAACTTCTATCTTAACTAGCCTGTAAATAACCACATCAATTAAGTAATTATTTTTGTTTGGAATTTTTAATAACTTATAGTATAACGAAAAATAATATTTTTTAAATTAATAAATTTCATTTTTGATAGTTAAATTTTATGTTAAATAATGTTCGTCAAGTTGCAAGTGAATGAGGGGCACTCGATATGTGGGGTTCATTTTCCAATAGGTTAACCATTCCAATTATAACTATGAAAATAAATATAATAAATATTTTATAAAATAAGATTATTTATTTAATAACATAGCATTATATAATGATAATGATTTTTAAAAAAAATTAAATTGGTCAAATAAGATGCTTCCAACGCGAGTTCCAAGTGTGAACATTTAATAAGAAGCTGCAAAAGGTCAATAAAAAGTCAATAAAAAGTTTGGAAGTTGGACTAACAGAGTCGGTGGCATATTTAATAAGAAGCTATTAAGTCATCTATAAAAAGTCTTAAAGTTTGGAATTTGGATTTGGTTATTAAAGTTGGTAGGAATATTTGATAAGGGTTATATAATAATTAGTTTTTATTTTTGTATTGATAATTGTTTATGATTAAAGTTATATGTAAAATTGTAATTAATTATATTTAAATTATAAGTATATAGAATTTTTCATCATTGAAATAGGTAATGGAGAGGAGTGGAAATACCAAATATGTTGTAAATTTATACCATCAAATTAAATATGGAATAACTATCATTAAATAAAATAAAGTATGTATGATAACGAACAAAGAATGTATTAATTGGTGACATTATATATAATTTAGGGTTTGTGATATTAAAAATTACATAATATATATGTTACATAGGAAATATGTGTACAATGTATTCAATGATCATCTATATAAAATGTGTTATCATATACAACATTAAATCATATGCATCTTTTCTTATTTGCAGTTACATAAGTACTATAGATATTTAATAACCTTTAGAATTACAAACATGTTTCCACAATTCAAATGTTTTGATTTTTCAATGATTTATTTATTTTAAATCTGGTATTGTAGTATTTAACATATGTTGTAGTTTAAAAAATATAATATTACAACTTTTTAGCTACATTCCACAATTGATTAAAATAGATTTTAATATTACAATACTCATACATTGAATATATAGCATGCCCAATATTGCACGTATTTATTTTTTCTTTTTATTATCCTTAATATGAGGTGAAATTCAATGTATGCAAAGTCAAATTAGTGTACCAAATCTATGAAATTATGTCTACTTGTTATAGAGATAAAGCCAAACTTTGTGGATTAAGATGTTGCTTAAATGTGTAGTTGTCATTCATATCTGTGTAGGATTGAAGTAAAATTATTAAGGGTGTTGATTGTGTGAAAGACAAATATCTATTTAATATATAGTAAGAGATGTGTTAGTACACTTTTTAAGTCGGTCGAACCAAGATTGGCATGGCTTGCAAAACATATATTCAAATATGTCAAACGACTTTTTTAAATAATGTTTTTCATTAAATTGACTACAAAATTGTTATAATATTAAAGGAAAGACTATACATTTCACTTTCAATGTTTATTTATCTTTATTGTTTCTCACCAATATAAATGGTTATTCTTTTTTAAGTTTTAAAATAAGTCTACAGTTTTGAATAGTGATTTGGTAAATTATTTTATACTTTATTTGAGGTTTCTAGATAATCCAAGTATAAGGAAAAATTTATTTTGGATATACAATAAGCTCACATTATATAATAAATGCAGATATGATATATTTCTTTGAGTTAAAAATGTGTTAGCAACACTCATTTGGGCCATTGACGTCATACTCATAAAGCGGATGTTTATATTTTTGAAATAAAGGGGGGTCGTAGCATGTTTATTTTATTGTTTAGGTGTGGTATATATTTACTCACGTGTGATTATATCCAGCGTTCAAGAGTGCACCAATCTTTTGAATTACCCCTCCTTTTTTCCTCTCCTTCCTTCATGCCTATCAAGGGCTTACAAGCATGGCTAGTTAATGATCCCAAGTCTCTGATAATAATTCAAAGACTCTCCCTTTTGTACAAATTAAATTATTGAATGGTTAAATTAATATGTGGTTGTATTGAATTTTATGTTTTATCTTAATTAAATATTCTTTTATTTAATAAGGTGAAATGTTTTTAATTAAAGTTATGAACCAGTTTTTGAATATAATTAAAGGCTTAATCTTTATAATGAATAAAGAGAGGAAAAAGAATAAAAAACCAATAACCAAAGTCAAAACCAACAAGACATCTTTTATGAAGGAAACTTAATTCACTAGATGGATGTCAAGAGCAACATCAAAACGTAATTCTATCACCAAATAGGTAGTGAAGAACTAAAAACAAAAATCAAGCCAAGACATAAGTCTTCTACAAAATAGAAACTCACAAAGGAGAAATAAGATTGGAATCCAACCAAGAGGGGTCCAACCAAGGGTGTTGCAACCCTCAATTGCATGCTCAGCACTATCTTCTCTCATGCCTCTACAAGAAGTCCTTCATTATCCATTTAGAGCTATTTCTCACCAAGTCTTCACCCTTTATTCTCAATCTTTTCGCTACAAAATGCCTACATGTATTCTTTGCAATGGAGCCCACAACAACTTTGGCTTTATCAACACACACAAGGGGAGAGACCAAAATCTGAAATCATGTAGTCAAGGAGGAGGTGAATGGGAAGAGGCTGGTAGTAAAGTAATATAGCCAGGGGCATGAATAGGAAGAGCGAAAGATGCAGGCATCAAAGAGGGAGTAATCCAAGTAAGGGAGGAAGGCACCATGGCTAGGGGTGCAGAGGAGGAGGAGCAGAAGATTGGTATAAAATATAATGGTTGCACCACTAGAAGTCATGGCAAGGAGGACCCTCTTTCCACTAGACCATTTGAGAGGAGGAATAGGAGACAAATAGACCATTGAGAGGCATGAAGTCACCTTATGACCTAGAAGGTTATACAGAAAGCAATGGAATAGGAAGCCTTCATAGTTGAGGAATTGGATCCTCTTGCCTTGGGGGAAGGACAAAAGAACAGAATGAAAAAGAGGTTTGGAGATGTTGATGAAGGTGTAAACTCTCAACAATCTTCCATCAAGCAAGTTCCCATCAATTTTTGAAAAGGGCCCCACTTTGTTAACCAGGTTCTTAATAAGTTCATTCTTCCTCAAGTTTAATGATAAATGATATAATTTTATGCAAAAGGGAGTAGAGATGATCTTTGTCTCTGCATGATCGAATAATGGAGACCATGAGCACAAGAAGAACCCAAAAATATGAAAGAACCAAAGCCCAAAAGACCAAATGAAGTCTCTATCTGAAGGGTGATCTTAATTAAATATTAGTAAGAAATGTTTATTTTTTATTTTGGGTGGTGGATAGTCAACATTACCCTTGAATTGGAAATATTATAATTTTTTTTTAAAAATATTTTAAAAGGATTATATGGAATCACAAAATTATAAAGAATTTCAGTATCTTTATCCATTTTTTAGAAATAAACATATAGTATATTTACAATGGTGAGTAAGTATACATTTAAATCAATGAGCTCCTTTAAATAAATAGCTATGATTAAAGGGCATCCATGTCTTCAAAATTAATTAATCAATTGACTCTCTATGTCAGGTATCTAGAGGGATTTGTATGATCCAAAACTCAGAAGTTTTGGGTGATAAATATTTCAATAGCATAGAAATAACATAGTAACAGTGAATTCTCTGAGAAGAGATGTATTATTACTTAAGATCGCAATACAAATATATGTTTATCTCTAGAAAGAGATGTCTGTCTTCACATTTCAGGTTACCTCTTCATTTATACACATTTTGAAAGCATGGGGAGGATGTGTAAGGTCACCAATATTGAGGGAGATTAATTGGTTTGACTTCCAAGATTTTAAACAATACAAAATTTGAGGAATTACTATTTTTAGAAACTTACTATTTTTAGACTACACTACTAAAATTTAAATTTGGGGCACTTCCATTGGGTTTTTTAGGGTCAAAATTAATAAATAAAATCTCCATGCCATCTCACAATGTTCCCCTCATTATTAGCTTTCCAACGGTTCAAATGGTGAGTCAATTGGAGCTACGGTACAAAAGTTATGGCTCCTAAAAGTTTCATCATCAATTGGGGTGGAACTGTCACCCAAATTCTTGCCTAAATTATTACACAAATCATACCTCCCTCCTTGAAAAAGAAATGTTATCCATTGAATCAATGTTCCCCATTAGGTGTGGTAGTTGTTTCTTGATTTGATTCTCTGTGAGCCACTCACTTTGATGGCTAAGCTAGCCCCTTTTGACCACTCGATAAAGTAGAATAGAGCGTCCTCTTGTTGTCTTCATCCAGGTATCCACAATATAATCCTCTTCGAATAGAGAAAAAATTTGTGGATCAAGATCATCAATGTCTAGTTATTTTGCTACAACTAAAGTGTCCAATAGAGGTGGGTGATATGGTTTGAGGATCTCCACATTGAATATTGGATGCAGACCAAGGTAGGCTGGTAGGTTCAACTCAAAAGCATTTTCTCCAACTCATCTGGTGATGGTGTAGGGACCATATCTTAGAGGCTAAATCTTTCTATGTGGGCCTACAAGTCATTCCTTTTGAAGCCACAAACAAACCTTGTCACCCACAGCAAAATGGTGTGCAATCCTATGTTTGTCATGGCATTGCTTATACTTCTAATTCATCTTCTCCAGGATGTCATGAACTTGTTGCTAGATGTGTTGCATTTGTTCAATAAAATTTGTTGCTTTTGTTGCCTCAGATCTTCCATGAGGTGTGTATTCCATGGTGGAAAATGGAATAGCTATATCAATTGGTGCCATGGGTTGGAACCCAAAACATACTTGGAATGGACTATGCTTGGTCAAGCTGTGCAACACCCAATTGTATCCATGTTGTATGAAAAGAAGTCCCTCATCCCATGTGCATGGATGTTTAGAGTGATACATCTGAATCATGTGAATAATCAAGTGGTTTACCACCTCTGTCTAACCATCAATCTATGGATGGAATGCTGTGGAATTCTTCAACTTAGTATCCATCATCTTCCATAGAGTGGACCAGAAGATGCTAAGGAACCTACTATCTCGATCTGAGACAATGGACTTGGGGAGACCAAAATGGAGCCATACATGACTAAAATATAGTTGAGCAGTTTTCTCAGTAGATATATTTTTCTTACAAGTAATAATAATAGCCATGTTTGAGATACAGTCCTTACCATGTTTTGAAGTGGGTAAACCTAGGAGAAAATCCATTGAGATGGATTCCCAAGGCTTGGTTGGTTCTGGCAATGGCATGTACAAATCTTACTTCTTATTTATTGGCTTGGCTATTGCACATGGGGTGCAAGATTTGAGATATCTTTCCACATCCTTTTGCATATGGGCTAGTGGAAGTGTTTTTGAAGAACTGCCAATGTCTTTTCAATACCAAAGTGGCTAGTTGTCCTACTAAAGTGTGTTTCCCATATCATCTTTTGTTGCTCTACAATTGGAACATAGATGTGCCCCATATGATAGAGGACATTATCTTGCATATAGAAATTAGAAACATGTTTACCTTTTTGAAGTGCTTGATATGTATTAACAAAGGTAGGATCTGCTTCATACAGAGAAACCCAAGTGGTAGTCTCATGTCTACACAGGTCAAGAACTATTGTGAGTGCAGTAATTGGTGGGTAGATCAGACAATCTATAGCTATATTTAAACTCCCCTTTTTGTGTTTGATTATCAGGTGGAATTGTTGAAGATATGTGGCCCACTTTTGGTGCCTCTCATTTCATAGTTTGCTTTACATCTAGATGAATTACAATGGTCTGTGGTTAGTGTAGATGACCATCTCTTTCCCCAAGATGTAGTGTTTCCATTGTTTGTAAGCTTGCACAATGGCATAGAGCTCCTTATCATATATTGGATATTTTCTAACTGTATCAGTGAAAGTTTCACTATGATATGCAATAGGATGGCCATGTTGCATGATGACAGCTCCCATGGCATATTTAGATGCATTTGTCATCAACTCAAAAGGTTAATGCAAATCTAGTAAGGCAAGAATAGGGGCTGAGCAGAGTCTGTTCTTCAAATTTTCAAATTTCCTTTGTTTTATTTCACCCCACTAAAATGTAGCTTTAGCTCCTCCTTTAGTCACTTGGGTTAGTGACCAAGCAACATGTGAAAATCTAAGAACAAACCTATAGTAGAAATTTGCAAGACCCAAAAAGCTATGAAGCTCTGTGAGGGTCCTTGGTGTGGTCCATTCTTGAATAACCCAAATCTTTTTTGGATCAACATGGACCCCTTCCTCATTCACAATGTACTCAAGGTACTAAATTATTGTCATCCTAAATGTGGATTTGCCAATACTTGCATACAACATGTGTTCTTAAAGAGTTTGAAGCACCTTACGAACATGTTGCAAATGTTCTTCCCATGTTCTGCTATAGATGAGTATGTCATCTAAGTAGACAACCAAAAATGAGTTGGTGAAGGGTCATAGGATGTCATCCATCATCCTCATGAAGTTTGTAAGTGTGTTAGTTAATCCAAAAGGCATAGTCAACCATTCAAAGAGCCCCTCCTTAGATTTGAATGCAGACTTCTAGACATCAGTGGGATCGATGGGAATTTGGTGATAACCAGATTTGAGATCAATTTTGGTGAAGAACTTCACACCATGGAGCTGGTCCAGCATGTCATCCATCCTGGGGAGAGGGTAGTGATTCTTCACAGAGATTTTATTCAGGGCTCAATAGTCAATTCAAAGCCTCCATGTTCCATCTTTCTTTAGTGCCAAGATAATTGGGCTACCACAAGGTGAAGAGCTTGGCCTGATGTGACCCTTTTAGATCAATTCTTGAATCTATCTTCTTATCTCATCATTCTCTAAAACTGATCTATGATACACAGGACTGTTAGGCAAAGGTGATCTTGGGATCAAATAGATAGAATGTTTTACCTAGCAATGCAGTGGAACTCCTATGGGTGACTTGAATAAGTCATCATATTATCCTATGATTCATCCTATCTACTTATATTATTTTGTTGATTGTGTAGTGAGGACTGTAACATCGGCTTTCTTGGATTTCTATGGTTTGACCACCATGAGAACAAATTGCTTTGTTTTCTCCACCAATCTCTTGTATTGATTAGCATTGATCAGGGAGATAGTTGTGGGAGGTGGTACTTCTAGTACCCTATAACACCATGCTCCAAGAGTGAGGGTCATCATTTAGGTTCATGATTCATAGATGCCATGTTGCTCATACATGAATGACTGACCAAGGAGTACATCATAAATATCTAGATTGACCACATCACATAAGACTTCATCTTGGAATGGTTTTATAACATATGAAAGAAGACACTGATGGGTGACACAGAGGTCTCTCATTGGTATCAACCATCGAATAATGTAGGGCTTTAGATGAGGCTTCATGGATAGATTTAGACTTTTCACAACTTTAGCAGAGATTAAATTATTTTGACTCCCATTATCAAGAATGAAATGTAGAGGATTACCTTTTACCCATAATTTGGAGTGAAACAATCTTTCCTTGTCGTTTGGTCTTTCCTCAGGGTTCTGTGATGAAGCGATGATGGTGTCAGGCTCAGCATCTACAATTTCTTCTTCATCTTCTTCGACTGTGGGTTGTGTATGAATCAAAGTAGTAGATGTCGAGTATTGCCTTAGAAAGTAGTGACTTGATGGCTCGACATTCTTCATTGGGGTGAGTTCAAGTTTTTTGGTAATCACACCATTTTCCATTCTTCCCCTTCTAGGATTTCTTATATTAAAACTCCTTTTACTTCCAATTTTGGCCTCGTGCTTGACCTTCCTTATCACTTTTCCATTTTGAGGGTTGACTCTTCATATTATTTTTGCCATGCTTTTGTTCAATCTTCATTTTGAATTTATATGCCTCACTGAGGGTTTCCAAATTGAATAGTTCCATTTCCCCCCGTATGTACCATTGTAGTCCACCACGGTATTTGAGAGTCTTATGTTTCTCACTTTATTGAATGCCCAATCTTGCAAAAAAAGAATGAAAAGTGTCTGTGTAATCTTGAACAAATAGGTCCTTACCTTGGTGAAGTTGTTGCCACTATATGTACAAATCATCATATGCTCCAATGGGATAGTATTCTTCTTTCACCGCTTTCACAATATCATCCCAAGTATGTTCCACCTCAAGGCCAATTTCATATTTACTAAACCTCTTTTTGTACACTTCCAACCAATTTTTCACAAGCAATGATGATTTCAAAAGAGCAAAAGTAATCTTTTCTCCATCGCTGAACTTATTTACAGAGAAGTAGTAAGACAGTTGATCCAACCAATTTTCTACTGCATCAGCATTGATTTTTCCTTCAAATGTAGGAATATAAAAATTTACCTAAACCTTGAAGGGTGTTGGGGCACTGAAAGGACATTCCCTGGATGAGAAGCCAAAAAGTGTAGACACGGAGCCAGAATTTCCCATCAAAAGTGTTTGAAGAATTTGGGCAAGTTATTGTAGCATCTGCGCTTGTTACCATTGAAGGGCTTCATTCACCATTTCCTTGAAAGGATCAAATGTCTTAGTGTCATCCAACATTTGAAGTCATTTGGAGTGAATAGGTGGAAAAGTTGGAAGCTCTATTGTTTCCCACCCATGCTTCTTGTAGCCTGACCTCATCCTCAGGATCATACACTCTCAAGACAAACCGCTCTGATAGCACTAATCTAAAACTCAAAAGTTTTGGTTGATAAATATTTCAATAGAATAGAAATAACACAGTAACAATGAATTCTATGAGAAGAGATGTAGTATTACTCAAGATCGCAATACAAATATATGCTTATCTATAGGAAGAGATGTATGTCTTCACATTTCAAGTTACCACTTCATTTATACACATTTTGAAAGCATGGGGAGGATGTGTAAGGTCACCAATCTTAATGGAGATTAATTGGTTTGACTTCCAAGATTCAAAACAATACATAATTTGAGGAATTACTATTTTTAGAAACTTACTATTTTTAGATTAAACTACTAAAATTGAAATTTGGGGCACTTCCATTGGGTTTCTAGGGATAAAACTTCATCAATCAACACTCCATACCATCTCACAATTTTTTTCTCATTCTTAGCTTTCCAACGGTTCAAACTGTGAGTCAATTGGAGCTACAATGCAAAAGTTATGGCTCCCAGAAGTTTCGTCATCAATTGGGGTGGAACTGTCATCCGAATTGTCGCCTAAATTGTTGCCCAGATCATTGTATCTTGTGGATGGATATAATCAACCATCATTCTCACCAATCAGACTAAAATCCTTTTGATATTTTATTTTCATAATAATACATATGTAAATGTTATAAGAAATAAAATTGAGAATAAACATGAATATAGTTAAATAAATATTTGTTGTTCGTTAAATTAATATTTTTTGTTATATAATTTTATTTGGATAAGACATCTCAAGATTAATTTAATATGAATAAATGGATCTAAATTGAATAACATTTCATATATATCCATAAATATGTAATCAATTCTATTTAGATGTAATACCAAAAAATATCAAAATTAATTACTAATCTAATTCAAAACAATAAATGATAAAGAGAGGGTTTACATAACTATCTACATTTTCAATTAATCTAAAGATAATCATCATTGTCCAACTACAAATTTTGGTGTTTAGGGTAAGAGATTGAAAACATAAAAAACTTACAACCACATACGCACCTCCCTAAAATCATACACTCATTTATGGTAACAAAAAAATGTAAACAAAATGTTTTTGACATATAAGAGACAACTAATATTTGATTTGACAAATACATTCATTAAGTTTAGGGCTCTAGAAACTTCACTTGCCTTTCTAAATTTTTGTGTCAATTTCTAATAAATTGATTATCTTCTTCAAACCTTATTAATAAAACTTAGCTTGTTAAAGGTAAGGAAAAGGATTTATTTTGGGACATATGTTCAAGGTCAAGAAGGGTTTCAAGTACCAACTATTTATTAGGCCCCTCAATGATATAATATATAAACGACAGTATAAATTAAAACCTAATTCAGATAAGAGGTCAAGTGTAATGCAAGTGTTGTTATATGATATTCAATTAATACTCTATAAATGATTGGCATCTTCTAGAATGCAGTGAACGATAAATAGTAGATGCTCTTTAGAGTTCTCTATATTCTTGAATGTTTTTTCTATATGTTTGTATTGATTACCTCAATTGATTATCTTCAATTTTCTAAATGAACCAATGCCCTTGTATATTTATAGACATCTTGAATTTAAATTAGGACCATATTGACATACAAGCTGATTAAAAAAACAAGCAAAGAGATTGACAAGAAAGGACATACATTCTATGGAGGACATAAATTCTTTAAAACTATTTTTAAATTTTTATAATTATTTTAATAACAATTTTATTTATTTATTTACTTATGATAATAAAATCATCCACAAGTTTTAATATTTAAAAACTTACGACAAATAATTTTTTATTTATTTAAAATAACAAAAGTCAAACATTTTATTCCAATACAAATAAAATTCTTTAATTATAATGACAATTTTATTTATATATTTTTAGTAATAAAATCACCTACAAATTTTAATTTCTAAAAATTATGACGAATACAATTTTATTTTATTTTAAACAATAGGAGTTGAGCATTTTT
>JARHVA010002084.1:1517500-1530000 GCA_037957365.1 Torreya grandis | reverse complement strand
CTCAAATCATATAATGTCGCATGTACATTGCATGTCACATGATTTGGGAAACAATTATAAAGTATTATTGTGCATGTTTTAAGTTGAGAAAAAATAGAAATGTGGGGCCTATGTTATGTACTTAGCTGGCACCTCATGCTATCTTATTATATTCCATGCTCAAATTATGTGATGTGGAGGCCCAAATGCTTTAATCTCTTATGTGTATTTTATGAAAATCCATGCTACCTTATGGATCACAAACCTACAACACACAAAGATTTCCATTCATGAATTGAACAATATTTTAAAATGATCACTATAATAATTATTGGTTACTACATTCATGCCTTCAAGCCAATTGAAATATATATATATATATATATATATATATATATATATATGAATGACAAATATTAAAATCATTATTGATACAAATGTTTGGATTTTCAGAGCCAAAAGTTAGTTGACCTTCAATTAAATTTATCAAAGAGTAACATTGAATCCATATTCCACATAATTTAGGAGTGGTGTGAATAAAACCAACCATGTTATGTGAATATTAACATCTTCCTATGAAACAAACATTATCCCAAATTGAATTATTGTGGAGGTAAATCTGAAAGAAAAATTTACCATATATCTTAACAACAAACTTGAACAATGACATAGGCTATAAGAAAGCCTTATGATTGTAGAGTTTAGACTAGATTATCATTTCTCCCTTGCACTATTATGATATACAACATTGTATTTACATTTTGGATTCATAAGATGGGCATTTTGAGGTGGATCAAGTTTGTAGGGGTACTTTGTGCCAATTGGACAAATTGTGATTGGAAGGGATAATTTGGTTTGATTCATACATGGTTATACCAAAAAATAAGATTGACTATGTCAAAGGGAGTAAAATGATGAAAATTAAGGAGCCCTAACTCATTTGGAGGGCATACAGACAAGAACATGCTGGGAAGATACACTCTTCCAACTAATAATGCACATTACTAGTGAAAACATTGAGACCAACTAGGAGCATCTTGTACACAATTTGTTGATGCAACATTCCTCATCTGTAAATTCCATTCTACACCTTATGGGTAAATTGAAATTGAAATTTAAGTGGCTCAATAGGCTTGGGTCTGCAAAAGGGCCTTTAGAGAGGCTATGGAGGGCATGCAATATGTCACATAGCATGTCAAAATCATAATATTTTGGAATTTGTAAAGTCATGCAGCAGCCAAAAAATAAAATAAAGGAAACCTTAATAATTAATTTTAACATCAGAAACATTGTTTCTAATGATTTTTTTATGTTGTGACATTCACACACATGGCTAATTAAAAAATTGAAATTTAAAAAAAAAATGTAAGTAGAGTTTCTAACAAAAAACTATATAATTTGATTCATTGGACAGGAGTTGCTAATTGAGATTTTAGAATTGTTGAATGCAATATTATGTCAGGGTCAAATCGGAAGAAAATTAAATTTATTACCTCATCACATTACTACTTAAATACCTATATTCACATATATTTTATATAAATATAATTAGTGTTGCTTTAAATTTTAAATAAAATATTTTCATTCATGGTGGACTAGGGTTTGAAGGTTGAAATGCAGAGTGGAGGGCATGCCTATGAATTCATTACATTACTTATTGCAGGATACAGGGTTTCTATTTTCAATTTGTGTTGATATTGGTTAATTGTGTTTGCAATGAAAGTGTTTCATTCCTTTTATTTTCTTTGAAATGACTTTTTTGTGTTTGATTAACTTTAAAAAATTTAGATAAAGCATCAGTCTTCAGGGTATATTTCCTTTATGATTTTATTTACTGAACAAAATAATTAAAGTGTTATAATTTGAAATACATAATCACTGCTTTTACTTTTTATTATACAATTTTGAATATATTTTCCCCACATTTATTTACTGAACCTAATTAATTTTACCACTGTATTTGAATACTTATGTGGTTTTGTTCAGATTTTTGTAACTCTATTAATGATCTATTAGATTCTTTATAAAGTCATTTTACTATGTGATTTTATGTAGTCGGTAGGGACATTCACCCCATGGGAGTAAGATTAAACTATGAAATCCATAGGGGACTTATTAAGTGCAAATGCGTTAAAGGACACAACCGTATATAAGTTGTTAAGTTGTTAAAGACACAAAGAATAACTCTCAATGTATGACATGCATATCTCCCCCATATTTATATTTGTCTACTATGCAAGAGTGAAAGATAGTAAATATGTAAACGTTTGAAAAATAGAGGAATCATGACTGACTATAATACCACTTCTGCATCATTTATAAAAAAATATAAATTCTCTCAATAAATCCAAAAAAAAATATTTCATATAATTTATTCATTCGTACTAATCCACAACTTCACACGTAAAAACACTAAAAAAATACAATCTCTAAAGTAAAAATAACATCCCTTTTGATGTAACTTGCACCTTGAAAACAACTGCCAATTATATTTATATTTAAAATAATTAAAGCTATTCCTAAATAGAATGAGCGTAGATATACTTACTCTTGAACAACAAACAATGTTATACATAATAATAGCATTATAAGTCTAATGGTTATTTTTAACTTGTCAATGAAAGAAAGGAGTGAGTAGAGCATACTATTATTCTTTTTAAAGGTGCATAAACATATTTTTTTTATTTAAATATATTATATTTAATTTTAACATTCCTTCCAAGATGTTTTGACTTAATTTTGTGTTCTTTGGCCATCATACATGTGATGTAAATTTGGAGTAGTTCTGATTTCCACTTGAACTTAATCAACACTCATAAATTTTGTAGGGTCCATACTTTCCTCAAATCACTAAATCTATAACAGAAAATGTTAAATATTAAAAAACATATGATTGATTACCAAATAAAATTAAAGATTTTGTGAGTGCTCGATAAGTTTACCCTTAATTTCTTATGTTAGATATTCTTGTGATCATATTGTAATTTTGTTGATAAATGTCAAATTAATCTTCGTCTTTATTAAATTAAATTATAATGCCTATGAGAATCATCATTTTTTCAATAAATTATATTATTTTTATATATAAAAACAAATACTCGCAAACTACTTCTCAAACATAGAAATTATAATATACCAAAAAAAAAACTTATAATCTTTTTAAAATAAATATAAAAATCATAATCATAATCAAATTAAATATTTAAGCAATGTATGAAACTAAATGTTATCATAATATTCAATGGCATGTTGTGACTTTACAACTTGCAAAGTAATAACTATAATGCTTAATGATGGTGGCTGGTGGTGAGCGTAATCAAATCCAATTGATAATAGAACATAAACAATCTCCTTATAGATCATAAAAGATTGTTATTTAAAGAAAAAAAATTGTTATGGGGTGCATACACCCAGTAGAACCTTGAGATGTTATTGTGCTATAGTGAATAAAAAATAAACCTTGACATGTTATTGTGCACACTATGAATAAAAATTGAGCCGACCCCATGGCACCTTCTTCTCGCCTGTAAATTCAATGTGGGATGAGTGAGTTACAACTTGGGCACGTAATGAAAGTAGGAACTTGAGTATGATAAAATTGCTTATACATGCATCGCAACATGTATGCCAAATATGATACGAAATTTACCATGAACGCAACCTCTACTTGACGTCAGACAAAGTTAGAGGAGGATTTAAGTGATTCAATCAAAGTTTTCAATAAGTTTTATGCATAAATGGTGACATGGTAGAGTTAATAAATCGTGTGCTTGGGTGGCATGACAACGATTCTATGTGTAATCATAGAGGTATTGCTGTTTGAATATCAATGTTGGAATAGCTGTTTGACGAGCACGGTTTAAGGAATGTATGGTATATACACAAATGAGTTTAATGTTTAATTCTTATTTCAAGTGGATGGATGTTTAATGTTTAAGGAATATAGGATTATTATTTTATTTTTAAATTAAAGTAAATATTTTGTGAGAGTTTATATTTAGAAGAGATTTAAGGAGGTAAGGGTATTTCTTCCCTTAATATTATTTAAGGTTTATATTTGATTTGTTTTATTCAACATATTTAAATAGTACTCTTAATTGAAAAAAAAATTAGTTGAAATAAGAAATTATTATTAACCTATCAATAAGGAGTTGATAATTTATATCTTTTAAAGTTAATACATAAAGTATATGTTATTATATGTAACTTGCCCTTATTTTTATTTGAAATTTAAATTGAGGTTTAATAAGTTATTGTGTGAAGCATATTCCATGATATATAACTTGCTTTATTTTCATTTGAAACTTAAACTGGGGTTTAACAAGTTATTGCGTGAAACATTTTTTTACTATATGTAACTTTTTTTAATTTTGAAACTTGAATTGAGGTGTAACATATTATTGTGTGATACATATTTTATTATATGTAACTTGTTTTTATTTTGAAACATGGATTAAGGTCTAACAGGTTATTTTGGGAAACATATTATATTATATGTAATTTGCATAAATTGAGGTTTGACAAGTTAATATGTGAATTGTATTCTACATAGCTTACTTTTATTTTCAGTAAAACTTATCATTTTTGAAAATATATTGAATTATTATACCTTATAAGGACTCATTTGAAATAATTAGTTCCTGATATAGACACCCAAATTTGATACAAGCTCATTCAAACCATGCATTTTGCATAACCTTGCTTATTTAAACTATTGTTGATAAACAAATGAATTATTGGCATATCCCATTATACATCATAGGCTTTACTCTCTTGTTTTATAACCTCATGCATTTTATAATTCTATTTTCTCCTTCCATTACCACCGTAAGGAACCCCAATTTCCATTCTAGACCTTTATCTTTAAGTTTTGAGTCTTTTGGACATGGCCAAATTACAAAACAAATCCATATTGTGACCCTATTCAGGTAACACAAACATGTCACAATGTAACTTGCAGAAGAGTTTTGAATTTTTACATTGTTAATAGTCTCTTTTATGACTATTGGTCTCTCCAAGTCAGTATCCTCCTACGCCAGTAAGCCTCCAATTCAAATTCAAGACCTCTATATAATAAAGGGTCATGTTAAGAGCTAACCCCTAATTATATATCTTTATAAAGGCTATACAAAAGTTATATATGCTTCAGTACTGCAGAATTACTAATTTTTTTTTAATTGAAAATTTTAATATACCATTCATTTGCTTATGTCAAGGGTACTCAGAGGTCAAAGAGAATCTAAAATTGCATTCATGATTGGACATACACATCTAGGAGGGATAACTACATCGACCTAAGGCCCATTTGGGCTACGTAGGTAACACTCAGTTAAAAAAATTTAGAGGCCAACTTAGTTATCCTTACTAACCCGTTTTTATTCCCATTTTCTATATGGTGCTTGCGTAGGTCTAGGGTTTGATAATTACAAGTTTATCCCATAACATAGTGATATACAAAGATCTATAGTCAACCTTCAAAAGTAGTCATACATGTCCAGATCTAAAAATCAGGAATAAACCAAGATGTGAAAATAATATCCAAACAAGGCCATAATGTGCCCCTATCCACCTCCCGTAGATTTATCCCAATAGATTACAAATTAATTTTTTATATACAACTATGTTTGTAGGTTTCTATATATAGTTGGCACTCATAGAAAGTTCACACAATTATATCTATTATTTTTTTGAGGGACAGTCTTTAACCCTAACATAGTTTATTATTTCTATAAATTTCCTAATTTTAGTAAATTTTATAGTTTATTGTATTTTCATATAAGATCAATACATGTTATCAACATTTATATTTCAATAGTTTAAGACGTATTAAATTAAAAGGGTTTGGTGAAAATGTTACTTTTAGAACATTGTTTATTGTTTCCCCTTAATTTTTGAGATAGGATATATTTTAAATTTAATTAAATGCCTAACACTTAAACAAAAAAATTTGACCTTGGATAATATCTAACACAAAATGATTCAATCTCTTTGACCTTAGATTAAATCTGACACTAAATATATTTTCTTAACACCTTCGATCATTTTGACACAGAAGCTCTTTCTTTCAATCTTGGGTTGAAATTTGTTTGATTTCTAAATACAAAAATGTTTTGCATTTATTTTGACTTTATTTTTTAATTTAATTTTGATTATTTGAAAAAAATTGTTTTGACATTTTTCAAACTAATTAATGATTGTCATGAAAGGTTACATTGTGTTCTATTTATAAACATCATGGCATGAGGGGTTTACCCCAATAGTCATAACCATAGTATAACGCTAAACATGAAATTTTATTTCTTCATACCTTTCAGTATATAAAAAATGCCCATGTTCCCTTATTTATATTAATATGAATCCTCTTTTATCTATTTTATTTGTGATGCACCTGAGAGGAGTGTATCACCCAGGGAAGTTACTCTCAACTTACCCTTAGAAATGAAGTTAGTGGGATAGATGCATGGTTCTACCTCTACAATTAGTGCTTCAAAATATTAGGCCAACATTAATCAATGAATGAATAAATATATATGAGAGCCTATAAATCATTCAAACCCTTGTCTAGATCACCTTCATACTTTAGTTTTTACTTGTATTGTATTCATAGTCCTTAGCATTATTTTTTTGTTTTAGTATTTTATTCCTATTCATTAGCTTCTTTTTACACACTAGATTACTTATTTACAAAAAGAAGTTAAACTGTTACAAATCATGGCTAATCAAATTTAACTTGTTAATGGTGTACATTATCTATATCTATTGTTCTCTTCTCATGCTAGGCCTTTTGATTAGGATCCTAAATAGACAACTAGTAAGGAAGATGCTCTTATTAATATCAGTGAATTTGACTTCTTTTACCCTTAAGCATAAGTGTTCACTCCACCACATACATCTATTGATTCATACTTGTAATATCCTATGGATTTCTTTTTGGTCACACCCATTGATTTCCCTTCGACATCTTCTATAGATTCCTATTTGGTCATAGGGTAAGTGCATGGAGTTGGGGGACAATTTTATAAAAAATTTAGGTAATGTGATCATGTTAATAAATAACATGATCACATTGTTTTATTAAGGTGATCATGCTATTTAATTAACGGGATCATGTTATTTAAATTATAGATCGATAATTATCAATCCATAATGTAATCGTAGTAATGTATAACAAGATTATATTAATAGATAATACGATCATATTATTTTAAAAATAATAATGCAATAACATTACTATTGTTTTAAAAATTAAAACAGTGAACATGTAGATGGAGTAAATTTTGGTTAACAGGGAATGCAATCACATTATGAATAACATGATCACATCATTTATAATTAAAATAGGGTCACTCCTTATTTATAAGTATAAGTTTACATTATATTATTATAAATATTTCCTTATACTTTAAATTTATTTTAGTAAATATAATAAAATAGGGTCACTCTACATCTGATGGAGTTGGTCTCATAGTTTCATGCCTTACGTTGTGGGAAACAGTTTTTCAAAATCCAATTTGGTTAGTACTTAGACATTTTCAGGATCTAAGTATTAAACTTAAGGAATTCAAGACATAATTTTTGCAATTGATGTCTATTTTTGGTAAACATAGAGTCATTTTTAGGTTTTTGGTCCTTCTAGATTAATTTTTGGCATTTCTAAGAGTCTTAGATTTGTCAAAATTGAAGTTTACAAACCACTCATTTTGAAATTGATGCAAAGTGGTGTGATTGGGATAGCATAGGTCATAATGATTACCTTCACACATCAAATGATCACTTTGTGTTAATTTCATTTATTCATCATCCCTCCCTCATACCTTATAACTTCATGTTCATACCTAATCACCCCTAATCATTCTCTAATAATTCTTCATTATCACTAATCACTCTCTTGTTAACTCTTACTATCCTTAGTCATGTTTAATCATTCCCTCATCATCCTCAATCACTCCCTCACTATCCCTTATCATCCCTAATCACTCACTCCTCATATGTCATCATCTTTCATCACTCCCTCATTGACCCTCATCATCCCTCATCATCTTTAATCACTCCCTCATTATCCCTAATCACTCCCTCATTGGTTGTCACCATATTTAATCACTACTTCATCATCCCTAATCACTCTCTCCTCATCTCTCATCATCCGTAATGACTCCCTTATTGAACCTCACCATTCCTCATCATTTATAATCACTCCCTCATCATCCCTAATCACTCCCTCATTGACCCTCACCATCCCTCATCATATGTAATCACCACTTCATCATACCTCATCATCTCTAATCACTCATTCCTCATCCCTCATCACCCATAATCACTGTCTCATTAATCTTCACCATCCCTCATCATCCCTAATCACTCCCTCATTGACCCTCACCATCCCTCATCATCCCAATTGACTCCCTCATTGACCCTCACCATCCCTCATCATCCCTATTAACTCCCTCATCATCTCTACTCAATTCCTCCTCATCCCTAATCATCCTTAATCACTCTATCTAATACTTTGATGGTGGTATTTTTTTGGGGTTTAACAATTCTAGGAACCATAAGTGTAGAGTTGAGTGCTAGCATGAAATATAATATATAGTGATCAAAATGATGTGGAGGCAAATTTGAAACATAAATATTTGACACCTATAAAAAAATATGGGCCTATTATAAATGATGTAATTCATAATTGAGAATCTGTCAGAAAAAGAAAAGCAAGTAAAACCATCATACAATCAAAAATGGGTAGTAAATATATGATGATCACCAAACTATGTGATTTCCTAAAACCAATCAAATTCTTTCCATATGAGGACATTTTATGATCTAAATAATTACATTTAAGGCCTTCTATTTGTATGTCTATTGATTGAGTAATCATTCTAGAGAGTGGAAAATAATTTTCAAATGATTAGAACAAGTAGTCCAAGAATTGAAAGTGGTGCATAATTCATAAATTCAATATTCAATCCAATGAAGAGTGTCACACTATGATCTCTCTACTTGCACATCTTGAGAAGTGGGTACAATTTATCTAGCATTATAAAAAGGTAAGTAAATAATATATTATGAACCCAATGATATGGTTGGTACTAAAAATATCTCAACTTCTCCCAACAATAAATTATATGAATAAAAAATATTATTTCATTAACAAGTGTAGATCAATGGTGACTAATACACTTCATCATTTCCAACAAAAATTAGAAGAATTTAATTTCTCCTAAACCATATTTTCAAAAATTGAACTTAAAATTTATACGTCATCAATAAATATACACTAATGTATGGTCTACTTGAGAAATGGATCACCTAGTAATGTCACTTGATGTACAGGTAAGTACACAAAGTTGGGGGACAAAAAGTGGCCTACCCATGAACATGATTTTTCTAAAATTTCAAAAATTTGAACTCCTGTAGATAATTTGAGATATCTACACTCAAAATTTGAAGATTGTGTAAAAACATGAATTTTAGAATTTTGAATCTAGTTTCCAAGACATTTTTTTTAATGATTAAGTATAACTAGGTCAAATGTCTAAAATTTGAAGAGGAACTCCTATTTTTTCAGAAAACATAATAGATAGATAGCCATGATGCTCACCATTTTTTGACTGGAGTTTAATATTATTTAAAACCCTTTGGGGAAAATTTAGATAAAATCTTATAGCATGTCACATATTATTTTATGTATTTTTTCAAAGAATACTTTTTTTTATGAATTTTGCAGGTAAATAGTTCCTAAAACTAACAAAGAAATGGATAGTCATGAGTGATGCCTAACAACCTAAAAAAAAAAGAAAATCTTTTTTTTATGAATGTGTGTATAATTATATGTACTACTTAACCATATAATTTATTTTTAACTTGGATCAATGGAAGACAAATTACATAAACATGTATAGGCATGCATGTTTGCATTATGTAGTTACCTAAAAAGGGAATAGTTATAAATAAATATAGTTTGAAACCTTAAACTATTCGAAAAATTATAAGAATAATATTTTTAGAAAGAGGAGAGTGTTATCATCATGATGGTATTAAGTTTTTGAATTTTTAATTTGAAATTCTTTGTGTATTTGGCAATCAAAGTTGAAATTTCTTGTTTATTTTCATACCTTTCAAAACTTGGTTGTACATTAATAGTCCAAGCCTTTGGCTTGGGAATCCAAGCCATTCCCAAGCTAAAAGGCATGGTAATTGAATTCAAATTCAAATACCACAATCATAGTGTTTAATAACGTGATCATGTAATATATTCTCAAAATCCTAAAACCTGAATAGAAGCCATTAGGCCTAGTAGTCTTAAGATCAAATATTGGTTTCATATTAAGATTGTTGTTTGGGACCAATGTTCTTGTCAAGAATTTATAACATTGAATGAGAATTAGATATGTATTAACCTATGAATCAATTATTTTTCCTTTGATCCTAATATGGTGTGCAATCAGGGCAATAGATCCCAAATTGACATTAGATGGACATATTTCCTTAGATGGAGCTTGGTTGGACCCAATTACATATCAAACTAAACAAAATACTTAGTTTTTTATAATATGGTGTGCAATTAGAGATCCAACTAACATCATATGTACATAATTATTTTCTCATGGCTCATTTAACCCTGAATGTGTATTATATTGAAGTAAATATTCAATTAGTTTAAGATGGTGTGCTATCAAAGACCTAATTGACATTATATTCAAGGAATTATTTACAAAAGGACCAATTACTCTTAATTACATATTATACTAAATAAAATACTTCATTGGTTAAATATGATGTGAAATTAGGGGAAAATATTTTCAATGGATAAATTGGATGGACACAATTCATTGCATGAGGTGAAAAATGACTCTATTGATATTCTAGCTGGAAGCAATTAATTAAATACAACTTATTTGTCCCTAATTATGTATAGTGTTGAAAAAATATCATTTTATTTAACATGGTGTAATTAGAGCCCTAAATGACATTAGATGGATGTAATTCCTTACTTGGGGATTGAGTGGCCCCAATTGCATATCATATTGAACCTAAATACTCAATTGGTTCAATATGGTGTGCAACCAGGGATAATGGAACCCAAATGAAACATTATATAGACAAAATTACTTTTATGGGTCTCATTTGGCCCCAATTATGTATAAGATAAAACCAAATACATGATTAGCTGGATATAACTTACAATCAGGGCTAAAAAAGTTGTAATTGACATTAGATGTATTCAGTTACTTGCATGAGCCTTGGTTGGCCATAATTGCATATTCAACTAAACTAAATATTTGGTTGATTCCATATTTTATGTATTTGGGACCAACATAGCCCCCTATTGATAGTAGAAGGATGAAATTTCTTATACATGGCTTGTTTGGGCTAAATTTAATAGATCATATTGAACCAAATATTATTTTAGTTGAATTTGGTGCACAATTAGAATCTTGATTGTTATCAAAGATGGATGTAGTTCCTTAAATAGGGTTTAATTGGTCATGATTTCATATCGGATTCATGATAACACTTAATTATTTGAATAAGATGTGAAATTAGGGCCTTAATTAAAATTATATTGACACAATTCCTTGGGCAAGCCTTGATTGGCCCCAATTATTTATCATCTAGTACTAAATACTCGATTGGTTTAATATGGTATTCAATCAGGACCAAGTAAGCCCCAATTTCCATTAATATGAATGTAATTCCTTGCACATGGCTCATTTAGACCAAATTGTATATCAATTTGAAAAAACACTTATTTTTTTAATGTGGTGAGCGCTTGGATCCCCAATTGATATCATATGGATGAAATTCCTTACATTGAGGCTCAATAGGCCCCTAAGATAAATGTATCCATAACTAACATCCTTTATATATAGTAAGAAATAGGTTCATAGGGATGAACTTGGTTAAAATTGCATCAATAATTAACACAATTGACTTCATGGGCTTAATTTGTGATGATGTGAGGGATAATTGATCCCAAATTTACATTCTTTACTCATAGATCTATGTTCAAGGAGCTCAAATTTTTCCCAATCAACATCATGATTGTACATTATATACCATAAAACCTATACCCTAAGCCCTAATCCCTGAAGTTCCTAATCCCTAAACTCTATTTACTATAAATATAAACTCTTTAAACCTTGAACCAATCATTTTAGACCAAACTAACATCATTTAGACTAAGAATTAAGTTCACAGGACTCAATTTGCCCTAAATCACATGAATGATTGCCCCATTTGACTAATTCACTCAATATACATGATGACATCCATGGTATAATGACAACCCAAAAACACATTTTATAGTCACAAATGGGTCAATGTGATTCAAATTGTCCTCAATTATCTTTGTGATTGACCCTGTGTACTTGAAACCATATATATGCATTAAAATCTAGAAGTTGTAAACCATAAACCCTAAACACTATACCCCAAATTATAAACCATTTACTTTGTAGGTATTTACCAACTTCAATTTAGTCCCAATTAACATCCTTTATAGTAAAAATCTAGTTTGAACACAT
>JARHVA010002084.1:1492500-1512500 GCA_037957365.1 Torreya grandis | reverse complement strand
AAAGATTTTTTGTTTGTTAAATTAATATTTTTGCATTATGATAAAATTGAGAATAGACATGAATATAGTTAAATAAATATTTTTTGTTTGTTAAATTAATATTTTTGCATTATGCAATTTTAATTATATAAGACATCTCAAGATTAATGTAATATGAATAAATGGATCTAAATTAAATTACATTTCATATTTATCCATAAATATTAATCAATTCTATTTAGGCGTAAAAAAAAAAAATCAAACTTAATTACTAATCTAAATTCAAAACAATAAATGATAAAGAGAGGGTTTACATAAGTATCTTGATTTTAAGATAATCATTGTAGTCTAACAACATATTTTGGTGTTTAGGACAAGACATTGAAAACATAAAAATAAATTGTAACCATGTACGCACCTCCCCAAAATTGTACACTCATTTATGGTAACAAAAAAAATGTGAAAAAAATGTTTCTCACATATAAGAGACAACTAAAATTTGATTTGACAAATATGTTCATCAAGTCTAGGGATTTGAAAAATTCACTTGCCTTTCTAAATTTTTATGTTAATTTTTGAGAAATTGATCATCTTCTTCAAACCTTAATAGGAAAAGTTATCTTGCTAAGGATAAGGAAAATGATATATTTTGGGACAATATCTAAGCATAAAGAGCAAAGACATAAAAATGAATAAAGAAGACAATTAAGAAATCACAACAAACATGGAAGTCATGGGAGGTGGTGGAGATGGTGGGTCCTGAGACTTATGACCCCATCCTCCCAAAATATTAGTATCCTGATCTACAGGTAAGGGCTCCCAGCCATTAGTTTGTTGACCTTCTAATTCATAATCTTTGTGTTTTTCAAGAGAGATTTCCAGATCCAATCACATAAATTTGTATTGTGGGGGAGGACCCCAACTACTATTGTGCCTTTGAAATTGAATTTGAAAAAATGATTATGAATTTGACCATGAAATAAATGGTTGAACTAACAAAACTCAAAGATGTTATATTTGTGCTGGATCATATCTATGATGAATAAAGGTAAACACATTTTATCTTCATAATAAATAATAATCCTGTAGAGATCCTTGATTTCTTATAAATAGGTAGTGAAACCCTCCACATATCTCATTATATACTAAAAACCTAGATACAAAATGCACATCTAATTCTTATTCATTATTAAAAATTCTACACATGCACTAATGTTTAAAAATAAATCGCATTGATTCTATGCAAATATTATTATAGCATAATCATAATTAAACCAAAGGAAAACTCTAAATAAAATAGACCTTGGTATATATTGGAGTAATAATATTACCATCATCTATTTGAATATAGCATTTCATGTAGTAGTGATACATTTTTATTTGCAATGGTTTTGATGGTTATGTCTAAGATGATTTTATGTAAATTTTTAAGTCTCATCTCTAATTACTCAATGAATATATTTTTTTAATATGTATGTAACATTGATAGAAAATATTTTATGAGGAATATGACTGAAATCTATAGCAATTCCATGTAGGAGAGATGTACATTGAGCATACCTAATGTTCTTGATACCTTGTTCACAAAACTTGATACATTATTTAAGATCCGTGAATATAAAACTATTATGCCCATTTTTTATATTTTTCATATTAAATTATGAAGTACAATTAATACAAGGAAAATAGTTGAACCATGAAGGGGATGAGTATCAAATTCAAAAAAAATAATTGAAAATCAACTAATTATTTTCCCCCAAGTTTTTGGATAAGATCGAAAAACTATCTTTATCAACCTGATCTCAAATGGTACTAAATGCACCAATACCCCTATGTATTTATAGACATGTTGAATTTAAATTAGGACCATATTGGCATACAAGTTGGTAAAAAAAAACTAGCAGAAAAACTGACAAGAAAGGACCTACATCCTATGGAGGACCCAAAAAAAGGTGGGAATAATCCACCCCTCGAAACATACATTATATTTTTTTGGTAAAGTAATAAAACCATAAGGGGGACATGGATAGAAGAAAGAGGGAAGAAGAGAAAAATGTGGAAATAATAATAAGGATGGTTAGAATTTAAATATATATATATATATATATATATATATATATATATATATATATATATATATATCAACAAAACTTAATCTAAAATAATAATTGACAAATATATACATCTTAGAACAATACAATTTTACAAATTAATAAGTTATTTAAAAATATTTTTAAATATTTATAATTATTTTAACAACATTTTACTTTATTTATTTTTTGTAATAAAATCATCCAAAAATTTTAATAATTAAAAAATTACGACAAATAAAAGTTTTTTTAATTTAAAATAACAGAAGTTAAACATTTTATTCCAATTCAATTAAAACTTTTTAATTATTATTGGAAATATTGTCATTGATGTCAAAGGTTTAGTATTATTGGTGATAAAGGCCCCATTGCATTTAATGTTGTTTATCTTGGCTAATATGAGTTAATATTTATTTAATATTAACGAATATATTTTTGGTTCCATATGAGACAAAATAAGGGCCCATGGAGAAGTCGAAGAGTCATGGGATAAAGACAAAAGAAGGATGGGACGCATTTTCCCATGAAGAGTCATCTTGGGGAATACCAAGAGTCACCAAGTGAAGACAAAAGAGTAAAGGGCGAATTTATCATGAAGGGACACTTTGAGGAATACGAAAAGTCACCAAAGATAAGAACAAAAGTGGGAAAGACGTTTTTGGTCATGAAGGGTCACCACATGACTTTTCAAATTCTTGGATATGAAGGGTCATCCAAGATTGGTGCCATTTTCCATGAGGATTGAAAAGTCACAAAGGGGGAAGGCCAAAGGTCATTTGAAAAGCTATAAACAAAGGGTTTAAGAAGCCATTTGTAATATAAGAAAGAGAGGTTGATTTGATATTGTAATATCTAGCTTAGAAGAGCAATTTTGAGAGATGATTTGTATTTCTTATATCTAGCTTAGAAGAGAAAAAGTGAGAGAGAGGAAGGAGATGTTGTATTGATCTATCATTTGTTGAGATAGCAACATTGAGAGATAAGTGTGTGGTATACATAAAGGGGTTGGTGCTCCTATGGGTTGGTGCTCATGTATTGTTACTGGGTTGGTGCTCGGCAAAGGGGTTGGTGCTCCTATGGGTTGGTGCTCATGAATAGTTGTTGGGTTGGTGCTCGGCAAAGGGGTTTGAAGCTCCTGTGGATTGGTGCTCACAAATTATAGCTAAGGTTTGTACTTGGCAAAGGGGTATGGTGCTCCTATGGGGTTGTTCTCACAAATATATTTGAGATTGATTCTCTGTGGTTTTTCCCACATTCGGTTTCCATGTTATATCTAGTGTCTCTCTCTATCTTGTGTGGATGTTTATTGTTTGAGTTTTATTGCATATCTTGAATGTTTGATCAAGTGGAATTTGGTTAAAGGAAAGATTTATAAGATATATAATATATTGATTCACCCCCCCTCTCAGTATATTCCATGCTTAACAATTATAATATAATTTTTATTTATATATATTTGATAATAAAATTACCTACAAATGTTAATAATTAAAAAAAATGACGAATACAAATTTCCAAGGATAAGAATTGAGCATTATTTTTAACTATTTAACTATTGGAGAACTTCTATTTGAACTAGCATATAAATCATCAGATCAATTAACTAACTATTTTGGTTTGGGATTTTCAATAATTCATAATATAGAAAAAAAATATCTAAATTAATAGACTTCACTTTTGATAGCTAAGTTTTATGCTAAATAATGACCGTCAAGTTGTGAGTGAATAAGGGGGCATTCACTAGGTCGAGATCTTGGGTTCATTTTCCAATAGATGAATCTTTGCAATTATAAATATAAAAATAAAAATAAAAATAAAGGTTTTATAAAATTAAATTATTTATTTAATAACATAATATTATGTAGTATAATGATAATGATTTTGTTTTAATTAAATTAAAAAAATAAAAAATGTGTAAGTAAATTTATTTTCTCAATCTTCTATGTAAAGAGTGATTTTTAATTCTCTTTATTGATATTATGTTTCATAATCTCTAAACTTATTATAAAAAAAAATTAATTACAATCAAACAACCATTTAAAAATTAAAAGATAATGTAAATTGATGCATTATTATATTTTAAATATAAATTATATTTATTTATATTTTTATTTTATATATATTTCAGTGGTAAATTGTAACATCATATTATAAAACAAAAAATTATATTTTATATATAGTTTTCATCATTTTGAAGGAAAAGAATCAAAGAAAAGAGAAAAGAACTCTCAAAAGAAAAGAACCAATATTCCCTCCACAACAAAAAAAGAGAAAACTGAGAAGAAAGGTCACCAAAATAGAATATACCATCAAGCCTAACCTCCATATACTAGAATATTAATGGGAAGTATGTCCCAAAAAAACTTCAAGTCTATCTTTTTTACCTTTTTTTATACACACTACTCTATCCCATGAGAGGACTCAATCGTGAGTATCTTCAATTCTGAATTCTATTTACTAGAGGGTGATATAGAAGTCAAGTGTTCTAAGATTACAAGCATTATATTCATGCACTCTCTTCACTCCCCCTAATGAAATCTCAATTGGAATAATCCTCATAGCTATACTCTAATCTTCATCTCCTTCCATTATTACAAGGATAAAATCCTCCAATTTAGCATCTAGTTCTCAAGATCATTCTTTTTTGGGTTTGAGGGATGTCAACTTTCCTCTGCATGATTCACTTCTACCTCCTTGTCCTATGGCTCCAGAAAGCTCCACCTTTTGAATGTTGGTTTTGACCCTTTGTTATGGGTGTGTTCATGCCTGGGGATAAGTAGCATGAAGATGTCCAATAAGTTTGTCAATAGACATAGAAAATTAGTATTCTCAAAATTCAACATTTGAATACGTTGAATTTTTTCACATTTGATTATCATGTTATCTAGTAGGCCCTTGTTGAGATCCATTTCTACACAAATGTGAGTAAATGTGCATAATCCCATTTCCATTCTCTCAACATCAACGTTGATAAATTTTTTGAAGATATCTCTTATATTTTTGAAATCCCTCGTGAGATATAGAAAGAGATTCTAGAGTCACACCCAAATTGACATTTTGGTAATTGAATGTGAAATTGGATCAAATTCTTGAACCTAGGAAGTGAGGAAGTGAGGTAAAGACACATCATTCCCCAAAACCAATGGCCATCCGCAAAGACTTTCTGATAATATACCTCATTAAGAAAAAGGACAACAAAGAACCCCTTGGAGAAAATAAATATTTCACATTCCTTTGTCCATGTCATATGAATCCATTGAATTTATCAATTATTGGTGATTAGATTATGTCAAAAACCATTAAATTTACTGATTATTGCCTCTTTATATAAGTTTAACTTATAGAGGGTCACATCTTCTTCTTTAATCTCCACCATTAACACCTCTTCCACTTATCTCACATTATAAGCACTAGATATGGGTGTAGGCTTCTGAGCATTTAGTTTAGTAGTTATTTTCTTCACTACTTCATTCAAAGAACCAACTTCAGAGGAAGATGGTATCCTAGTGCCTACATCTCCTCCACATAATCTCATCTCCAAAATCAATTTGGATTCCTTGTCTATATCATACCCAAACAAATTATTTAGATCCTCTAGTTATTTTCTTGCATATATGAGACATTGATGCACTACAAGTATCCTTCGAGAAATTTTAATTTTCTACTTAAAGTCATCTACAGACATTGTCAGATGCACCAAAAGCCATAAATTTTTCTTAGAATAGCTATGGACCATAACTTGATATTGTATCTAATTTTCTTTGAATTCTTTGTCTACATTAAATTTATTAGTATTTTTGTATTCATTCATTTTTTTAAACAATTGCCAGTCATCCTATGTTCCAAGCCTTTGTCATTGTAACATATTGACATAGAGCTTTCAAGTCATGCATATGCCCTTCTTGAGTGTTGTCTCTCCTCCTTTTTATAACACATCTGATGCACCAACATCATCCTCTAAGTATATTACTGAATTGATTATGAAAATTTATGCATAGACATTTTGATAAACATTTTTTGTACATCCTCCTCTTCCCAGGTTTTCCCTTGTATATCCTCAATGGTAGAACCATGATTATTGAATTGTGTAGGGAGATAAATGGGCTTAATAAGAATCCTACCTACTACATAAGATTCATGACTAACATGGAATACTTGGTCTACATTTTTGCATTTAGGCATATTAATTTGAATCACTTCATTTATGTTATGCGGGTTTATTATCACAACCTATAGATTTGACCAAGCACTAACAAAAATATAGTTATTCATAAAATTAATTATCATATTTTCCAAGGACTAACAAAATTACAATAATGTGTTCAAACATTTTGGAAAAAAATCATCTCATTTTATTTGAAAGTCCTCATTCTAATGGTAAAAAATGTGGTCCATTTTGACATATATATAAAAAATACTACAAGGAGATATCGTCAGTGTCGATATTTATCGATCTACAAACTAAAATTACATTAAAAGTTAAATATTTATAAAAAAAATTAAAAATAATTTTATGTATGTCCATGTCTCTAGGACATCTATCCAAGAAATATTGAAAAATATTATATTTTGAAAAAGTTATGAGCATGGGAGATCAACCACTCAATACAATTTTATATACATGAAACATACATACTATGTATTTACGCATTAAAAATCTATTTTTTATTTATTTATTTTTAAATACAAATGCAATCTACATTTAAAATGCAACATTATACTAGTTAATACAATTTTCACATTTTGTATTATTTAGTCATTATCACCTATGCATATTGAAAACTATATACATTTTCACTTTTTGGTGTCCCTTTTATACCAAAAAGTGGGATACACTATTATGATTTAACTCATTGTATTTTTATATGTAAAGCACTCCAATAAACTTCAAAAAAATGTCAAACTTAAGAAATAATGATAATCAACAATCAATAGACAAGGAATCATACCAAGGTAAAAAGGACCCACAAAAGGGATAGAGACTGAATTGGAAAGTCATTGATTCTAACCTGGTCAATATCAACAGACCAAAGATTATAACCTAGAGGGAAAAACATCTCAAAATAGAAATTAACTTAAATAGAGGATGGAAATCTAGGATCTTAAAGCTAACAACAGATAGATATGAAGTGTGTATGAGGAAATCAAAATGGACCAAGGTCAAGGGGACTTTAATATCAATTGAAGGTGTTTGATTATAGATAAATATACACAAATGGACCAAGTGTATAAATTCATGACAAATATGTAATATAAAATGGTCTTGTATCAAAATTAAGTGTCTACACTTGGATTTCTTGATTGTGCTCCAAATATTAGTTTTATTTTACATTTTAGTAATTATGTATCAAATGTTTGGAAATTGTGGTCACATGGACAACAATGATGGGATTATGAAATTCAAATGTGTTTTGTTAATACAAAGGAATTTTAGGAATATTTTTTTGACATTTCATGAATTACTTAAGTAATTTAGTATATTTATTTTAGAAAAAAAATTTATATTTGTAAACTATCAAATTTAAAAATATATATCGATTTGAAGTAAAAATATGCAATACTCATCAACATTTAGCCTACTCTCACAAATATTAATTGGAATATTACAACATGTATATGCCACAACATTGAGAATGGCATAATAAATTTAGTATCATATCAAGCCATAACACTAAAAATCATTTCCCATTCACCAAACACAAGTAAAGTTTGTATTGATCCTAAACCTTCATTTGAGGTAATTTATCATTTGTATTTTTACAAAATGTGGTCACATGGATTATAATGATGGTGAGAGAACCCTGTATGTTAAAATATAAAAAACCATAAAAATACTGAATATATTAAAACTATATTTCTTTTATGGAAGGAATAACTTCGAATCACTTGCCACTTCAAGGGAGCTACCTCCTTTGAGAAAGCTCAATTACATTTTTTCTTATTTAATGATATTATAATGAGCTATGCTCTCTTATTTATACTATTCTAATATATCACAGTCTAACATTCTATTCATGTAGGATTATTATTATTTTTCATTACTATTCACTATTCTACTATTATACCTCTATCTAAGTACATTACATTACATCCCCTTTAAAAATGTTTTTCCCTCATAACATGATAAGAATTAATTAATAAAAAAGGATGTAGATGAAATGGAGGCCTAACCATGCATTCATTTAGGCTTCCACTTCTTCTTTTGGGACTGGGATGTGAACATGTATAATAACAATGTGAACTCAAACACTACAACATGAAAGTGAAGTGCATTAAGATCGATGGATGGAGTAACCTCAAATTGAAACATGATGTTAAAGTCAATCACTAAAAGTTGAATCTTAAAAAATAGTACCTCAAAATTAGAACAAGGGTGCATAAAATATACTGCTTGGTGAGCCAACATGCCATCCCCTTAGAATTTTTCTCTAAGGGATTTGAAGACTTGATTCCCTGCTTGGGATCTATGATTGTCAGCTTGAGCTCATCGGAACCCTACTTGAGTATGGTGATTCCCTGAATGGGCTCATCTAGAATCTATTGAGGTGCATCCAAAAGGGGATAATTGTCTGGTTTGTTGATGGCCTAAAAAGGTGGTGTTGTGTAGGGATGCAAAAATAAAAGTGTCTCACCATTATAATAGCATATCAATATTTTGTAAGAAAAACTAATCCATGTGCTTCTATCAAAGATTGAGGTTGGAACATTATAAGCTCTACTTTAATATTATCTTGAATCTCATTGATGAAGAATCTTTGATAGAAATCATTAGATAGGTTATCAAGTGGATTAACTAGTTTGTCAAACTCTATCTAATATTCTCTAATTGTGCTAGTTTGACGAAGGTGCATCAATGCTTTAGATAAACTATGAAGGCTCATGATTACAATTAATTGGATGTCAGATTCAACCAAAAATGCATTCTTACACAAATACTTCTAGTGATTTCTTTTTATAATAGAAGCAGTCACTAAAACTGTGATAAATTCTACAATACTTAATAAAATTGAAAACTTGAAAATGTTCTAAAAATCTAAGGTAGGCACACAAAACTCAGAAAACTTTTAGCACAATTCATTATTATGTGAGAAAAGTGTGTAGAAGAATAGTAGTTTTTTTGTTTTACAAATGATGCAATCACTAAAACTATGATAAATTTCAAAATACTAAACAAGAATTAAAAATTCAAACTATTTTTAAAAACTAGAAATAAGATGCACAAAACTTTAAAATAGTTTATCTCTATTCACTATATTTTGAGACAAGTTTGAAGATAAATAGTCATGTTATTTAGGATTAAAAACATAAATCTATACTTCTTATATTTTCTCCATAAAGCTCTCAAATGTGCTAGCAATAAAAATCATGATCATGGAAATGGTTCTAGAAAGCGCTATGATACCAGATGAGAGGAACTTGTATGCTAAAATATACAAAATCATAAAAATGTCAAATATATTAAAACTTTATTCCTTTTATGGAAGGAATCACTCTGAATCACTTGCTACCTCGAGGGGGCTACCTCCTTTGAGCAAGCTCAATTACAATTCTTCTTCTTTGATGATCTTTCAATGGGCTATGCCCTCTTATTTATACTAATCTAATCTATCCCTCTCTACCATTCTATGCATGTAGTATTATTATTACTATTCATTATTTTACTATTATACCTCTATTTAGGTATATTACATTCCATCCCCCTTAAAATGTTTCATCCTTAAAACTTAATAAGAATTACTCAATAAAATAGGATGCTAACCAAATGGAGGCCTGACCATGCATTCATTTAGGCTTTCAATTATTATTTTGAGACTAAGATGTGAGCATGTACAACAACAATGTGAACTTAAATGCTATAACATGAGAGTGAAGTGCATAGAGATCAATGGATGGAGTAACCTCAGCTTAAAACATGAGGTTATGTTGATCACTAAAAGTTGAACCTTGACAATCAACACCTCAAATTTAGAACAAGAGTGCACAAAATATGTTTCTTGGTGAGCCAACATGTCATCCCCCTTAGCATTTTTCTCTAAGGGATTTGAAGACTTGGTTTCCTTCTTGGGCTGTATGATTTTTGGCTTGGGTTGATTGGGGACCTGCTTGAGCATTGTGATTTCTTGAATGGGTTCATCTAGAACCTACTGAGGTGCATCCAAAAGGGGATTACAGCCTAGTTTTTTGATGGCTTGAAAAGGTGATGTTATGCAGGGATGTAAAAATAAATGTGTCTCACCACGATAATAGTAGATGTGGTCTATTATGAGCAAATCTAAGCCTTGTGCTGGAACATTATAACCTCTACATAAATCTCATCTTAAAGCCTATTGATGGTATAAATCATCAGATAGGTCATCAAATGGATTGATGAGTTTGTCAAACTCTATCCAATATTCTCTAATTATGATAGTTTTATGAAGGTGCATCAATGCTCTAGATAAACTATGAAGACCCATGATTATAATTAATTAGATGTTAGATTCAACCAAAATTCATCCTTACACAAACACTTTCAATGATCTCTTTTTTTAATTTAATTTTTTACAATAGAGGCAATCACTAAGACAGCGATAAATTCTACAATACTTAATGAAATTTAAAAATTGAAATTTTTCTAGAAAGAGAAGATAGAAGTGCACAAAACTTAGAAAAAAAATTGTGCAATCTGTTATTGTGTGAAAGCAGTATGCAAAAAAATAGTCTTTTTTTATTTTACAAAAGAGTAAGTCACTAAAACTATGATAACTCCAAAATACTAAACAAAAATTAAAAATTCAAACTATTTTGGAAAGATGGAAATAAGATGCACAAAACCCAGAAATAGTTTAGCTCAATTCACTACCTTTTGAGATTAGTTTGAAGATGAATAATTAGGTTGTTTAGGATAAAAATGTAAATCTGCACGTCTTATATTTTCTCTATGAAGCTCCCAAATGTGCCTGCAATAAAAATCACAATCATGAAAACAGTCCTAGAAAGTGCTCTGATACCATATGAGAAGAACCTATATGATAAAATATAGAAAATCATAAAAATACTAAATATATTAAAATTGTATTCTTTTTATGGAAGAATCACTCTGAATCACCTGCTACTTTGAGGGGGCTACCTCCTTTGAGTAAGCTCAATCATAATTCTTCTTCTTTGATGATATTACAATGGGCTATGACCTCTTATTTATACTATTCTAATCTATCTCACTCTACCATTGTATGCATGTGGGATTATTAGTACTATTCACTACTAATCACTATTATACCTCTATCTAGGTACATTACAGATAGAATCAGGGCATTAAGTTATGATTTTTTGTAATATTTTGTTATATACATGTATGTTAAAGTGTTTGATACTACAACATATGACTAACATTATCTTTTGATTCATATTTGATGGATATACATACCTTTATGCATCCTAGCCTTCTTCATTGTGTAATGAATATAATTGTAATCCTATTTTTTAGAATGCCTTTACCAATTGTTTGACAATTTTGGTCTTAAGGACTATAATGATATCATTAGGACATTTAATTGTGATTTGTGACTATCAAAAGATATTAGTATTGATTTTTCTGGCATTTCATGAATGAATTTTGCAATTTATTATATTTATTTAAATAAAAGTTGTCTAAGTTTGAAAGTATTGATTTAAAAAATATATCATTATTATGTAATAATCTCCAATGACTTTTCAACATTTAGCCATATGCTACAAATTTTATTTTTCAAAATGTAGTATTCATATGTTGTTGTATTAAGAGAAACATCCTAAAAAGAAAAATATCAAGACATAACACTGAGATATTTTCCTAATCATAAAACATAATTAAATGTTGTATTGATCTTGTGCCTTTATTAGAGGGAATTTATCAATTAAATTCTAACAAAATTTGGTCGCATGGAATACAATGATGGACTTAGGATAGTTAATTTTGTTTAGTGGTTGTATTTCATAGTATACATGTCTATGATGGTATTGTATACTAAACCATATGAAAACTATCCTCTCTTGATCATACTTGGATGGTTCTGCATACCCTTATTTATCTTGGCTTTATTGATTGTGCTATGAATATGTTTGACACTTATGGTCGCATGAAATGTAATGATGGGATTAAGACATTTAAGTGTTTTATGAAAATAAAATATTCTTAGCATTAATTTTTTGAAATTTTTATATTACTTGTGCAATTTAATATGATGCCTTCAATAACAAATCTCAATTTTTTTTATTATATACTTTAGTAATAATCTTCAATACTTGTCAACATTTATCTTTACGACACAAATTCCATTTAGAAGATTGTAGCATTCATATGTCATTTCATTGAAAGAAACATCTATATAATTCAATAATATATTGAACCATAACACTAAGATCCTTTCTTAATCACCAAACACAACTAAATTTTATAATGATACGTGGCCTTCACACAAGGAATTGTCTCAATTGCATTTCAGCAAAATGTGGTCACATGGACTATAGTGATGGACTTATGGCATTCACTTGTGTTTTTTCCTTCACATATTATAATATACACATTTTTTAGGGGTGTTTTCAAATACAACACATGGCAAAAAATTGCTTTTGAGAATGCTTTGATAAGTGCACATGGCCTTATGTAGTAATCTTGAATTATTTGAAAAAATCATGTAATGATCACATCAAAATATCCACTACAATTATTGATTTAACCCTAATGAAATTATTGTGTTAACCCTAATAGAATTTTAATTATAGAGTATGGAAACATAGAGAAGGCATGTGAACTAATTAAAAAAATAAATCAATGATTATATGATATCCTAATGTAGTAGCTACCAAATTATATCAACTTCATAGCCAACATGAAGTTGTCGGATAAAATTTACTAATTTCAAAAGCATATCATCATAATTCTAAGATCCTTGCATCCTCACAAAACACAACAATATGTCATAAGTCTATCATTGTAGTCCATGTCACCACCTTTTGTTGAGTCATTTTACCAAATCGTTCATGTGTGTTTCCATCTTTTTTATACATGTCTATTACAATGTTTGCATTTAAAACATATGAAAAAATTTGGATTTTGATTATGCTTTGATGTACCTACACAACCTTACTTATTAATCTAAAAATATTACGTAAAGCACAAAACTTCTAATTTAATCTCAATTACAAAATGTACACCAACCAAAACATGGTAGATAAGGGACATGAATTTTGTGACAAATTACAGCATCTATATGTTACTACACTAAATGCAAATATTAGTTGGCATTCAAAGCACACCTATAGTAATAATGACAACTATTAATACAACATGACCCTAATATCTCTATAAATACTTTTTTCTTTTTTAAAAATAGACATTAAAATTTTGGCATACAGTGCACTATGTCGATACTAAATTGATATTTCCACATACACATGAATCTTGAAATGAATGATGATGTGGAAATTTTCCCCAAATAGAACAAATAATGCAGTCAATATTTTGGTCCTTACATCAAAAAAATTCAACGTCCATGAATATATGTAAATTATGACATCAAATTTAATGTTGAACTTTTGACCAATTTTGACATACATTTCCAAATTTTCAACCTTTAAGACCCTTGATTTTGAAGTTTGGACGTCAAAATTGTTTTAAATGTTTTAATCAAATTTTGTAGTGTGTGAAATCATGATGTAATAATGCAAATATATTCCAAACATTGATTGATGTGTAAATTCTAAAAGAGGTTCTTCAATGTTGGGAGGAATACTTCACATTTTAAGCATTAGTGACTACCCAGACTAATTGAAACCTTAAATCATTGTTTTTACTCAAAAATGCCCCTTGTCCTTCAAATTCACTCTAGACTCACCTCTAATGGGTTTTCTTGATTCATTCACCATCAAGGGGGGAAATAAAATTTAGGAACAACTGCCAGAACTTAAAATTATGGCTTCTCAATATCTAAATGAGTTCATGATGCCTCTTTAGCCATGCACTAGTAAGAATATAGACCCCTTGGAAATTGATCACAGTAAAAGTCTCTTGCCCATGTAATTATTGATTCTTTTTGGTCCAAAAGTACCGAAATAGAATCTTCCATTGGCTTTTTCTTAGCTTTTCTTTGAATTTTTCATCCTCATTAAGCTTAGGTCACTGTTTATAGAGCACAATGCTGAAATTTTTATTATGCATTAGCTACCAAGGAATGTATTGACTAATTCCACTTATGGTTTGGTCAAATTTTATTCACAATGCTCTTAAATTTTCTAATAATGGATCTAAGGTTCCAATCCACCATTTATCATCAAATCCAGTTCTAGAATATGTGGTAAGAAGTCATCAAAGTATATGATAAATCACAAAAATGTGACTAGATCGTAGGAACTAAAATGTCTTCCACTTTCATGACTCAATGAGTTTATTTTTGTAAAAGATAATTAGGCCTCACTAAGATCCAAGGCTTGCACAAAAAATGATTCTAGTCCATCTCATTACATTTGAAAATATAAATAAATTAATAGTTTAAATATGATGTTAGGCATATTACAATATGAGTTAGTAATCAATTTTATTTTTGGGTGATGTAGGATTGTTGGTTCACCTGAGAATGCTCTTGATAGAAACCCTAGGTATGTGAAAAATATTATGAGTCCTAGGTGAGATCCTCTAATGATCATCCATAATGACTGATATCAAAATGACTTGTCCAAGTTGCATCTTTAAAAACCTTGCTCTTCAATTTAACTAAATATTCCTTATATTCTTTGTCTTTTGTATACATGATGACTCTAGAATCCAAAATTGATTTATTTTTTTTCTTTCTCATCTCAGGGAGTTGTTGCCTTCAATATAGAATAGGTGAATATAATATATAATCATCATTAATTGGTTGTCCTTAATGGTAAGGGTATAAGTCTGCAACATTGTATATTGGGGATATGTTGATTCCATCTGAAAACTCAATCTCATATGCATTATCCAAAAACTATTTCAAAACCTTGCATAATCCTATTTTATTCCATTTGATTTTGTTTAGGTCCCTTTTAGAAACCTATCCTTCCTGAAATGAGCAAGGAACAATGAACCTACCTAAAAGTCCACCTCCCTTCTCTTAAGACCTACATGCTCTTTGTATTTGATGGTACTTTGCTTCAGTTATTCATGCACATGTTCATGTACCTCCCTCATGTAATCAATAAAGTCTTCCACTTTAGCACTATTCATTCTCACATCCATCAAAGCTCAAATGGATGGCACCTCTAGGATTGTGCCCATATGCTAATTGAACCTATGTTTTTCTAATGCTTCTATTCACTTAATTGTTGGAAGAAAACTTATCTTGTGCCAAGACCAAATCCAAGGTCTTGGCTTGTCTCTTACAAAACATCTCAATAAGTTTCCAAGGCTTCTATTTACATCCTCTATTTGAGCATCAGATTGTGAATGATGGCTAAACTGAACCACAACTTTGTGTTCTACTTCTTCTACAATATCCTCCATAAATTCCCAAATAACATTGTGCCTCTATTTGATACTATGTTTCTTGTTATCCCATGCAATCTGATACCTCCTTGAAAAATAAGTTCACTACATTCGTAACATCATTAGTCTTTTTACATGTAACAAAATGAGCCATGTTATAAAATATATAACAATTATGAATATGGAATCATTTCCATTTGATGTTCTTGGAAAGCCTAAGATGAAATACAAACTTATGTGCTCCCAAGATATTTGTGGAATTGGTAATAGTTTGCACAACCCTACATTTTGAAGCTTGCTTTTGTGTGGTTGACAAATTCTAGAAAAAAAATTCACATCTACTCCTATCTTCAGCCTAAAATATCTCACTTAGTTGTGCCAATGTATTTACAAAGCCAATATGTCCTTCAAAACCTCCAATATGCATTTCCTTAATAAGATTTTCTCTCAGTGAACCTTAGGTCACACATAAATTTTGTCATCTACACCATAAATCTTCTTGAAGAAATTAGTCCAACCATGGATTTCCATCCGTATTGATTGGAATCTTGCATCCCACCATGCCTCAATAAAATTTTCATCATCCTTTTACAAATATTTCATATAATCAAACCAAGCTACTTTTATTTATATCTCATTTAGAAAAATAACTCTTCTACTCAATGCATCAACTACATGCTTAGATATCCCACTCTTATAGTTGAGAATAAATGAACAACATTGAAGAAACTCTACCCACCTCATATTGTGTTTATTCAACATACCTTGACTATTGATGTACTGCAAGGCCTGGTGATTTGTATACAAAACAAACATTTGGTAACAAATATTGTCAGCACTTATTTAGAGCTTGCACCATGGTGTAGAATTCCTTACCATATAGAGATTAATAATGCTTGATATCATTTAACTTCTTACTAAAATATGCTACAGGTCTGTTACTCAAATTATAACATCTACCATCTTTGTCCCACTTGCATAAAAATCCACTCGGAACACTTTATTGAAATATTGTAATGTGAATACTGGTTTTTTAGTGATTTTCTCATTAAACAATTTGAAAGCTCTTTAAGTTTCTTCTATCCACACATTATGTTTGGTCTCCTCTCATAGTTTCAATAATTGGTACATGAATAACACTAAAATGACAATTCAACTTCAAGTAGAAGCTCGCCAAACAGTGAAAAATCCTTGCATCAAATATGCTCTTAGATTTGGAAATTCCAATATTACTCTCACCTTTTCCCAATCAATTCTAGATTCAATATGGGACACTATTATTTCAAATTATACCAGTTTTCTTTTGCATGAAACTAACTTTTTCAAGTTCACGAATAACTTCTCCTCATTCAATTTCTCTAATACTTGCCTTGAATTCAATGTGTGTTCTTCTTTTGTCCCAATGGAAATAATAATATCATCAAGATAGACAATTAAAAAACCTAACACTTCATAAATTAGCCACATAAAGGTGCTTAGCATATTGGTCAATTGATAACGCATCACTAACCACTCATACAACATTCTAGTAAAATCCTTGTTGTTACTCACATGGGTGAACAATTATATTAGTATGAGAATAATGTAATTGTGTGTGTAAGAGTTGTATGTGATTAATAGCTGATATAGATAGGATTATGTGAGGTAATTTAGAGATATGTGTGACAATAAAGGTAGGGATGAGAGACTCCTCATTTGTAAGAGTTCATTAAACTGTAAATGTGTAATTATCTTTAATGAATAGCACCTGCAATTGAATATAGTAATTTATTATTAGTGTGCATGAGTCTGTACTCCTATTATTCTATGTGGTAACCTTTGATAATCTATACCAAAAATATCACAACCCTTCCTCTGTCTTGAATGTGGGTTGTCACTCATCACCTATCATATTCTTATTTGATGATATTCACCCCTCAAATTTATCTTAGCTAATTACTTGCCTCTGCTTAGTTAGTCTATGAGATCATTCATGCAAGGAAATGGAAATAAATACTTGATTTTTATCTTTTTGATTGATTGAGAATAAATACACATTCTCCTCTTATTGCTTTTATTTTGTGCTAACACTACTAATACAACACATAGACTAAGGCTCTATCTTATTAATCCTTTGTATATAATCTATTTCACTTTCCTATTGACCTCTTTACTTTCCATGGGAGTCAATTGATATGTTGCCTTGTTCGGAAGACTTGAACCTAATATCAAGTCCATGTGATGGCTTATGCTTATTATTTGTGGTAATCCTTATGGAGGGTCATTTTAACTAACCTTATTGTATTATTTGAGTAACTCACTATTTTCCTCAAGCATCTCACTTGATTTCCTAGTTGTCCCATCCTTCATTGGCTTGGAAATGAAAGCATACATTCCACTACTTTATTTTCTACCTTCAAGAATTCTTTACTTGAAACTAAGAGAACTTTGTCACTGTTGTTTGATTTGTCCTCCTTTTCCTTCAACAGACTCAAATGTGTACTTCTTACCATCCTTTTCAAGTGTGATAGCGGATTCTCTCCAATAATGTATAACTCTTCTATCATATTGAAATAGTCTACCCAATAATACATGGACAACATCCATTGGCATAACATCACACCAAACTTCACCCTTATAAGACACTATTAAAAAAGTAACTAGCCATCATTCATTCACTAATAATTGGTGGCCTTTTTGAAGTCTTTACTGTTTTCAAGGACTAGGGTGCACTATCCTTTTCAAGCCAAGCTTGTCTACCATTTCACCAAACACTAAATTATCTGGGCTACCACTATCAATGATAACTTTACAACACTTACCACCTAATTTGCATATGGTTGTGGAGATATTCTTCCTTAGCAATGATTAATTTTCCTTCTTTTTGATTTCAATAATACCTTTTTTTATCATGAGCATATATTTGTATTCACGTTATTCAGTGTGGTATGGTATGTGACCAATTCTTCATTAGCTTTTACATCATGAGTGTTGGCTTCATTTGTTCTTGCATCATTTTGTGCCTCTTGGGAACTCATAGGCCATATAGCCAATGTCTCCACATATGAAACACATTCTGACAAAGGAACTCCTCTTCTTCTTGAAGGATACGATCTACTTCTTGATGGTTGATTATGATCTTGTGAAGTATTATATTCTCCTCCATGCTTATTTTGTCTCCTTTAATTAATTGGTTGAGCCCTTTTTCTAGTGAATCTACCTCTACTTCATGTTGTACTTTTGTTTTTTTTTTACACAAATTATCCTCAATTTTTAAGACATAATGATAAGCCTCATTCACAATTATCATTTTGAATAGAGTTAATTCATCTAGGTGTTGAAATCTTAATATGTTTAGATATGTAGTAGTGTCTTGCTTCTCCTCTTCTTTCATATATGTTATAATTTGTAAGCACACATATTTGTGTACTCTTGCACATAAAACTCCTCCTATATCAAGTGTTGAAATTTATTGAACATCTTCTATTAATGGTCCAAGGCCAGGAACTTTATCTTAAGAGGCTTTAGAAATTTAGGCCATAACCTTACTTTTACATTCCATTATCTTTTTCGAGACTGCTCAAAACTATGCCCATCATAGGGCAACATGTGACTTCATTTTGGTGACATCAAAACTTTACTTTTCTAGGATCATTTTCCTCCAAGTTTTCCATATCAAAATATCTCTCAATCTCCTTCATTCTATTTACAAATAGGTCTAGTTTAACTTTCCTTTCAATATTGACACATCTGGCTTGACCTTGGCCCCTTTTTGGATATATAGCTTGAATTAATCTTTCTATGGGATTACAGTCCAAGTGGGATCCCCTTGTACCTCCACTTCAACCTCAAATTCTTCCTGGCATACTCTAGCCTGCAAATCTTCCATTATGCTCAACAATTATTCATTTGGATCTCTCCTATGTCCTCTTCTACCTCTCTTGATCCCATTGACAACAAATCCTCTTTGGGCCATCTCTATTTTCCCAATTCTTTCTTGTTGGAAGATGTTTCTCTCTCACTATCAATCTCTGACTTTCTTGCTCGCTACCCACGTTTTACTAGTGGAAAATAAGTTGCTCTTCTCTCTTTTTAATCTATCCACTTACAATGATAACCCTCATTACCCAAAAAACTATATCAAAGCACATGAGTTTACTCTAAAATGGGCCAAAGACATGGAGGTTAATTTAGATTCATAAATTATCACTATATGTTCCATTGATCATGCTAAGGGAATCTATAGGTTGCCTCAAAAAGCATTACAACACCAATACATCCTTTACTTGATTATTTGATTACTTCATCATGCACGAAACACACAGAGAGGATTATTTATTTTAATAAAACACAAAGCTAAAGAAAGTACATTTCAAATAAAGAATTTACAAGAGAAAAAGAAGATAAAACATAAAATACAAAGCTAAGTTATTGAGATATTTCCCCTAGCAACTCATGACTATTTAGTATAATAGTGGGTTCAT
>JARHVA010002084.1:1462500-1485000 GCA_037957365.1 Torreya grandis | reverse complement strand
CATATTTCTTGAAAATCAAATATTATTCTACAATTTCTTTATACTTTTCAATTATAATAAAATTTTAATTTCTAAAATTAGTTCTGATTTTACACTTTTATTAGATCAAATATAGTTAGATTTGATTTCAATATAGTGTAGGTGAATGTGGTGTATTTTGATGTAAAACCACTTTTCCCTATACTAAAAGAATTAACCCTATAGAATTACAAATATTAGATTTAAATCTGTGTAAAAAAATCCAATCTTTTAGGATAAAGCACAACAAATCAGGGTATTGTGAAATTAATAGTTAATCAATACTAGAAACATTAAATTAGCATGCTTAACAACTAATAAATACCATGGAGCTATCTTTAGGTGCTTATAATTTAATAAAATAAAATATACTAGAAACATTTAAATTAACAACTAATCTTAAAAACATATAAATTAACAACTAATATATACCTAGAGACTAATTTTAGATGTCTATTAGTACCAAAATTAAGTTAAGTTATACTTTTATAGAATTTAAACTCCCACAATTCGTAATAATAGAATTATGATTTTGAAAACAAATGTGTAATTTTTTATTTTCCATTTTAACATATTTTTTGATCAACACCATGTGATATATTTTCAAGATATAAACACACATATACATTGGCATGCTAGAGGCATTTTATTGAGATAGACTAACCATACAATTATCTTACACATTGGAGATGTTGATTTGAAACTTCTCAGTGGTCTAGATTGTGTTGCATAGATTTTCTACCCCAGATACATCATATTTTCTTATAGTTTTATCCTCAAACCATACAATGTCGCATGTACATTGCATGTCACATAGTTTAGGAAACAATTAAAAAGTATTATTGTGCATGTTTTAAGCTGAGTATAAATACAAATGTTGGACCTATGTTATGTACTTAGTTTCCACCTCATGCTATCTTATTATATGCCACGTTTGAATTATGTGGTGTGGAAGCCCAAATGCTTTAATCTCTTGCATGTATTTTGTGAAAACCCATGGTACCTTATGGATCACAAACCTACAACACACAGATTTCCATTCATGCACTGAACAATATTTTAAAATGATTACTAAAATAATTGTTGGTTGCTACGTTCATTCCTTAAATCCAACTTAAATATATATACGGATGACAAATATTAAAATTATTATTGATACAAATGTGTGGATTTTCACAGCCAAAATTTAGTTGACCTTGAATTGAATTTATCAGAGAGTAACATTGAATCCATCTTCCACATAATTTAGGAGTGGTGTGAATAAAACCAACCATGTCATGTGAAGAATAAAATCTTCCTATCAAACAAACATTATTCGAAATTGAATTATTGTGGAAGTAAATCTGAAAGAAAAATTTACCATATATCATAACAACAAACTTGAACAGTGACATAGGCTATAAGAAAGCCCTATGATTGTAGAGTTTATACTAGATTATCATCTCTCCCTTGCACTATTATGTTATACAACATTGTATTTACACTTGGGAGTCATAAAATGGGCATTTTGAGGTGGATCAAGTTTATAAGGGTACTTTGTACCCATTGGACAAATTGTGACTAGAAGGGATAATTTGGTGTGATTCATACATGGTTATTCCACTAAATAAGATTGACTATGCCAAAGCGAGAAAATTTATGAAAATCAAGGAGCCCTAACTCATTTGGAGGGCATATGGATAGGACCATGCTAAGAAGATACACTCTTCCAACTGATAATGTAGGATGTAGGGTTTTTGTTTTCAATTTGTGCTGATGTTGTTTATTTTTGTTTGCAATGAAAGTGTTTCATTACTTTTATATTCTTTGAAATGGATTTTTTTGGGTTTGATTAACTTTTAAAATTGTAGATAAAGCATCAGTGTTCAGGGTATCTTTTTTTTATGATTTTATTTATTGAACAAAATAATTAAAGTGTTATAATTTGAAATACATAGTCATTGATTTTACTTTTTATTATACAATTTTAAATATATTTTATTGATATTTATTTACTAGACCTAAATAATTTTTCCATTGTATTTGAATACTTATGTGGTTTTGTTCAGATTTTTGCAACTCTATAAACGATCTATTAGGTTTGTTATAAGGTCATTTTACTATGTGATTTTATGTAGTTGACAAAGACATTCACCCCGTAGGAATAGGATTAAACTATAAAATCCATAGGGGACTTGTTAAGCACAAATGTGTTAAAGGACACAACCGTATATGAGTTGTTAAGTTGTTAAAGACACAAAGAATAACTCTTAATGTATGACATGCATATCTCCCCCATATTTATATTTCTCTGTGATGCAAGAATAAAAGATAGTAAATATGTAAACCTATGAAAAATAGTGGAATCCTGACTAACTATAATACCACTTCTGCATCATTTACAATAAATATAAATTCTCTCAATAAATCCAAAAAACATTTCATATAATTGAATTTATTCATTTGTACTAATCCACAACTTCACACTTGAAAACACTAAAAAAAAACACTCTCTAAAGTAAAAATAACATCCCTTTTGTAGTTATATTTAAAAGAGATTTAAGGACGTAAGGGTATCTCTTCTCTTAAAATTATTTAAGGTTTCTATTTGATTTTTATTATTTTATATATTTAAATAGTACTCTTAATTAAAATAAAATTAATTGAAATAAGAAATTATTATTAACCTATCAATAAGGAGTTGATAATTTATATCTTTTAAAGTTATTGCATAAAGTATATTTTATTATATGTAACTTGCCCTTATTTTTATTTGAAACTTAAATTGAGGTTTAATAAGTTGTTGTGTGAAGCATATTGTATGATATATAACTTTTTTTATTTTCATTTGAAACTTAAATTGGGGTTTAACAAGTTATTGTGTGAAACTCTTTTTACTATATGTAACTTTTTTGATTTTGAAACTTGAATTGAGGTGTAACATGTTATTGTGTAATACTTATTTTATTATATGTAACTTGTCCTTATTTTTAAACCTGGATTAAGGTCTAACAGGTTATTGTGGGAAACATATTATATTATATGTAATTTGTATAAATTAACGTTTGACAAGTTAATATGTGAATCATATTCTACATAACTTGCTTTTATTTTCATTAAAACTTATCATTTTTGAAAATCTATTGAATTATTATACCTTATAAGGACTCATTTGAAATAAGTAGTTCCTGATGTACACACCCAAATTTGATACAAGCTCATTCCAACCATGCATTTTACATAACCTTGCTTATTTAGACTATTGTTGACAAACAAACGAATTATTGGCATGTCCCATTATACATCATAGGATTTAATCTCTTGTTTTATAGCCTCATGTCTTTTATTATTCTATTTTTTCCTTCTATGACCACCCTAGGGAACCCCAATTTACATTCTAGAACTTTATCTTTAAGTATTGAGTCTTTTGGACATGGCCAAATTATAAAACAAAGCCATATTATGACCCTACCCACATAACACAAACTTGTCACAATGTAACTTGTAGAAGAGTTTTGAATTTTTACATTGTTAATAGTCTCTTTTATGACCATTGGTCTCTCCAAGTCAGTATCCTCCTACGCCAATAAGCCTCTAATTTGAATTCAAGACCTCTATATAATAAAGGGTCATGTTAAGAGCTAACCCCTAGTTTTATATCTTTATAAAAGCTATAGAAAAGTTATATATACTGTTGGGGGATCAAACCAACAATAGATTACACTTGTGAAAGCAATAAACACGGAAATAAATCAGATAGATAAGTAACTGAAATGATAAATAGCACAGAACAAGATATACAAGAAAACACCCTGAAAACTTGTATTGAAACTCTTTACAATAGGAATACAATTTGAAGAAACTTCGTTCTTCCACACCTCTCTCAGATGCACACAAGATCTCTCACTAGATCTCTATTCCTCAAGAGCTCTCTCTCAAGTACACTCAAATCCAACAACCTGGATTGATGCAACTCTGTACTATCCTTCAAACATTCACAATGTTCTACTCTTACAGTTCTACACTCAACACTTACAATCTACTATTCTAAGCTAAGAAGATCTTCCTACATATAGAAATAGGAAACTTGAGCATGCTCTTACAACAAACAGTTAAGCGTCTTGAACAAGGGCTCTAAAAATAATATTGCTAATAATAGAGACACAAGCTTGAGTCCACGACTCAAACTTATCATGCAAACACTCGCTGCTGTCCACGAAAATAGATTTCTGGACACGCAGGTAACCGACGTCGATTCCTGCCTGTTCGCCTATGACCGTCACCGGCCGACCTTACTGCCGACGTCGGCGCCTCTGCAACTGCTACTAACCGACGTCGGTCACTCCTGACCGACGCCGACGTCTGTGTAGACCCGAACCTATTTTAAGTATGCTCCTTGGTGAAGCTTTTAGCTCCACACCCTAACAATCTCCCACTTGGAGATAAACCAGCTGCACCAACTTGTACAGCATCATCTTCTAGCTCCTCCATCTTCAACTCAATCATGAAGACCAATAGAAGTTGAATGAAGATTCAACTTCTCCTTAGTAACCAGCTTTGTTAGCATATCAGCAGGATTCTTGTCTGTATGGATCTTCTCCAGCTTCAACTCACCATCTTCCAATACCTGCCGTATGAAGTGGTACCTTAGCTGTATGTGCTTGGTTCTAGAATGAAAGGCCGAGTTCTTGGCCAAATGGATTGCACTCTGACTGTCACTGTACAATCTACAACTCCCATGCTCCCTTCCAAGCTCTTCCATGAACCGTGTCATCCATATCATCTCCTTGCTAGCTTCTGTAGCTGCAATATATTCTGCTTCTGTAGTTGACAAGGCTACAACCTTCTGCAACTTAGATATCCAACTAACCGCTATTCCACCTACAGTAAAAACATAACCTGTGGTGCTCCTCCTACCATCCAAATCCCCTGCCATATCTGAATCTACATAGCCATGTAGAGAAGTATCTGAACCTCCATAGCATAAATGCCTATTGCTGGTTCCTCTCAGATATCTAAGGATCCATTGAACTGCCTTCCAATGTTCCTTACCTAGATTGGCCATATACTTACTTACTACTCCCACTGCTTGGGCAATATCTGGTCTAGTACACACCATTGCATACATCAAACTCCCTATTGCAGAAGAATATGGAACCGTACTCATGTACTCTACCTCATCATGTGAATTGGGACATTGTTCTTTGCTTAGCTTAAAATGTCCAGCCATAGGTGTACTTACCGGTTTTGCATCCTGCATATTAAACCTCTCCAACACCTTATTCACATAATCTTCTTGAGACAATATCATCCTGTGATTTTTCCTATCTCTCCTAATGCTCATGCCAAGGATCTTCTTCGTTGCTCCCAAATCCTTCATAGCAAACGTTTGAGCTAACTTCTCCTTAAGCTCAGAGATATCCTGCATGTGAGACCCTGCAACCAGCATGTCATCTACATACAACAATAGAATAATATATCTACCGTTATCAAATCTCTTGAAATACACACAATGGTCTGATTGACACCTACTGTAGCCATGCTCATTCATAAACCTATCAAATTTCAAGTACCATTGCCTTAGAGCTTGCTTGAGGCCATACAAGATTTTCTTTAACCTGCACACAAACTTCTCCTTACCCTTGACCTCGAAACCTTCTGGCTGTTCCATATAAATTTCCTCATCCAAATCTCCATGAAGAAACACTGTCTTAACATCTAGCTGCTCGAGATGCAAATCCTCAAAAGCAACCAAAGACAATACAACCCTTATAGAAGTCATCTTAACAACCGGAGAAAAAATTTCACCAAAGTCAATACCTAGCTTTTGTGCAAATCCTTTTACCACTAATCTGGCCTTATATCGCATTTGTCCATCCTCACTTTCCTTCAACCTGTAGGTCCATCTGTTCTTCAGTGTTCTCTTACCAGCTGGCAATTCAACCAAATCCCATGTTTGGTTCTCTCTTAAGGACTCCATCTCCTCAACCATGCCACGCTCCCACTTACTCCTGGACTCCACCTGTAATGCTTCTTTAAAACTCTCTGGTTCTCCACCATCAGTTAGCAATAAATAATATAAGGAAGGAGAATATCTAATTGGAGGCTTACTTACCCTTTCAGACCTCCTGGTGGGTGTCTCAGACTTGTTTTCAACAATCTGTCCACCCAAATTTTCTGACAGTGACCGACCTCGGCCACCTGTAGACCTGTCACTCACCGTCGTCAGTTCTGCCTGACCGACCTCAGTGCTTGGCCTGCCGACGTCGGTCTCTGTATGACCGACATCGATCTCTGTACTGCTGACGCCAGTTCCAACCCTGCCGACATCGGTCTCTGTGTTTTCTTGCAAGTGATTATTTATTTTTCCCGCGAGCTCATTTTGGACCATAACTTCGTCCAATTCACTATTGCTTTGCCCAGATTGATCCAGCTTCCTTATCTGATCACTGTACATCACTCTTTCATTGAAAACAATATCACGGCTCCTGATTACCTTATTAGTTCCTAGATTCCAAAATCTGAAACCAAAATCATCTGAGCCATAGCCTATAAACGTGCACCTCATAGACTTAGGATCAAGCTTCTTTCTATTTTCTTTATCTATATGCACAAAGGCTTCACTACCAAAAACTTTGAGATATGAGAGATCTACCTTTTTACCTGTCCATGCCTCTTCTGGAATTCCACCATCCAGAGCTGTAGAGGGTCCTCTGTTAATCAGGTACACTGCGGTGTCCACTGCTTCTGCCCAAAACTCTAGGGGCAACCCTACATGAAATCTCATACATCTTGCATGCTCCATGATAGTTCTGTTCATCCTTTCAGCAATACCATTCTGCTGAGGTGTCCTTGGAACCGTTCTTTGCCTACGGATTCCTTGTGTATAACAATACAATTTGAACTTAAGACTGCAGAACTCACCGCCATTATCAGATCTCAGGCACTTTAACTTTCTGCCTGTTTCATTCTCAACCATAGCCTTCCAAAACTTAAAAGTCTCAAAAACATCAGATTTCTTTTTAATACAGTAGATCCATACCTTTCTTGTGGCGTCATCTATGAATGTAACATAGTACCGTGATCTGCCAATAGAGGCTACCTGAGCTGGTCCCCACACGTCTGTGTGAACAAGCTGCAACTTCTGCCTTTTCTTAGTAGACCCAGTCTTGAGAAAACTAGCCCTTTTCTGTTTTCCAAATACACAATGCTTACAAAACTCTAGATCCATACTTTTCAAATCTGAAAGCTTACCTTTAGACTTAAGTATTGACATCCCCTTCTCACTCATGTGGCCAAGCCTTGAGTGCCACAATTTACAATCCACACCTGAAGTAGATAAAACTGAAGGAGATTTGTTAGTAACACAATTACACAAATAGAGAGTACCTTCTCTCTTACCTCTGGCCATAACTAGTGCACCCTTGGTCACCTTGCAAGAATCTGCTGTGAGAGTTACTGTACAACCCTCATCACCTAGCTTACCTGCAGAAATCAAATTTCTCTTCAAACTAGGAACATGCATCACTTCTCTCAACACCCATGTGTTGCCATTCTGCATCTTCAACTGCACTTTACCTTTGCCAGTAATCTTACAAGGCTCATCATCCCCTAAGTACACTATTCCAAAATCTCCATGGATATAGTCACTGAAATACTCTCTATTAGGGGTAGCATGAAAAGATGCACCAGAATCTAATACCCAAGATTCTATGTTATTATGCAAAGAGAAAATTAAAGCATCCTGTGCAATACCTGCAACCTTGGCTTCTTCCTTTCCTTCGTGCTGGTTGTCCTCCTTAGGCTTTGACCAACAATCTCTGCTTATGTGCCCCATCTTTCCACAGTTCCAGCATTGTGGCTTCCTGCCATTCCTGGATTTGGATCTTCCTCTCACCTTAGACTTAGATCTTGATCTCCTCTTGCTCTTTTCTTTTTGCCTTCCCCTGCTCTGAAAATTTAAAGCATTCCCAGATGTCTCTTCTGTGCTTTTCCTGCGTATTTCCTCATTCAAGATAACACTAACCACATCCTCTACTTTCAAAATATTTGATGCAGATGCAGTATTAGAAACTGCCATTACTAAGCCATGCCAACTTTCAGGCAAAGAACATAATATCAAAAGAGCTTTTATTTCATCTTCAAATACAATATTGATAGAACTTAACTGATTAACAATTCCATTGAAATCATTCAGATGAGTAGAAACAGATCCACCTTCATTCATATGCAAATTAAATAATTGCTTCATAAGATATACCTTATTTGAAGCTGAGGGTTTTTCATACATATTTGCTAACGTGGTCATCAACTCTACCGTTGTTTTTTCCTGTGACAAATTAGATATCACAGTGGAGGCCAGACTCAGTCTTATAGACCCAAGAGCCTTTCTGTCAAGAACTTCCCATTCTTCATCCTCCATGTCCTTGGGCTTCTTTGCTATCCCACCTAACGGTAAGTAGAGATCCTTCTGATACAGATAGTCCTCTATCTGCATTCTCCAATGTTGGTAGTTCTTGCCATTAAACTTTTCCATTCTCAGCTTACTTTCTTCTGCCATTGCTTCTCCCACTCAAACAGAAATTCCTGCAGAAACCTGTGAGCAACCTGTAATCTGTAACCTGTAACCTGTAACCAAGGCTCTGATACCACTTGTTGGGGGATCAAACCAACAATAGATTACACTTGTGAAAGCAATAAACGCGGAAATAAATTAGATAGATAAGTAACTGAAATGATAAATAGCACAGAACAAGATATACAAGAAAACACCCTGAAAACTTGTATTGAAACTCTTTACAATAGGAATACAATTTGAAGAAACTTCGTTCTTCCACACCTCTCTCAGATGCACACAAGATCTCTCACTAGATCTCTATTCCTCAAGAGCACTCTCTCAAGTAAACTCAAATCCAACAACCTGGATTGATGCAACTCTGTACTGTCCTTCAAACATTCACAATGTTCTACTCTTATAGTTCTACACTCAACACTTACAATCTACTATTCTAAGCTAAGAAGATCTTCCTACATATAGAAATAGGAAACTTGAGCATGCTCTTACAACAAACAGTTAAGCCTCTTGAACAAGGGCTCTAAAAATAATATTGCTAATAATAGAGATGCAAGCTTGAGTCCACGACTCAAACTTATCATGCAAACACTCGCTGCTGTCCACGGAAATAGATTTCTGGACACGCAGGTAATCGACGTCGGTTCCTGCCTGTTCGCCTGTGACCGTCGCCGGCCGACCTTACTGCCGACGTCGGCGCCTCTACAACTACTACTAACCGACGTCGGTCACTCCTGACCGACGCCGGCGTCTGTGTAGACCCGAACCTGTTTTAAGTATGCTCCTTGGTGAAGCTTTTAGCTCCACACCCTAACATATACTTCAGTAATGCATAATTACTGATTCATTTATGAATTGAAAATTTTAATATACCATTCATTTTCTTATGTCAAGGGTACTCAAAGGTGAAAGAGCATCTAAAATTGCATTCATGATTGGACATACACATCTAAGAGGGAGAACTATATTGACCTAAGGCCCATTTGGGCTATGTAGGTAACAGTCAGTTAAAAATAATTTTAGAGGCCGACTTAGTTATCCTTACTAACCCATTGTTATTCCTATTTTCTATTTGATGCATGTGCAGGTCTAGGGTTTGATAATTACAGGTTTATCTCGTAACATATTGACATATAAAGATCTATAGTCGACCTTCAAAAGTAGTCGTACATGTCCAGATCTAAAAGTCAAGAATAAACCAAGACATGAAAATAATATCCAGACAAGGCCATAATGCACCCTTGTCCACCTCCCGTAGATTTATCCCAATACATTGCCAATTACTTTTTTTTAATACGACTGTGTTTGTAGGTTTTTATATACAGTTGGCACTTATAAAAATTTCACACAATCATATCTATTATTGTTTTGAGGGACACTCTCTAACCCTAACTTAATTTATTATTTTTTAATTTCAGTAAATTTTATAGTTTAATATATTTTCATATAAGATCAATACATGTTATCAACATTTCTATTTCAATAGTGTAATTCAATTAGTTTAAGACATATTAAATTAAAAGGGTCTGGTGAACATGTTATTTTTAAAACATTGCTTATTGTTTCCCCTTAATTTTTGAGATAGGATTTCTTTTAAGTTTTTGTAAATGCCTAACACTTAAAGAAAAAAATTTGACCTTGGATAATATCTGACACAAAATGATTCAATCTCTTCAAGCTTAGATTAAATATGACACAGAATATTTTTTCTCAACACCTTGGATCATTTTGACACAGAAGCTCTTTCTTTCTATCTTGGGTTGAAATTTGTTTGATTTCTAAATACAAAAATCATTTGCATTTATTTTTTATTTAATTTTGATTGTTTTAAAAAAATTGTTCTGAAGGGTGTATATTGTGAAGGGTTATATTGTGTTCTATTTATAAACATCTTGGCATGAGGGGTTTACCCCAATACTCATAGCGATAGTATAACGCTGAACATAAAATTTTATTTATTCATACCTTTTGATGTATAAAAAATGCCCATGTTCCTTTATTTATACCAATATGAATCCTTTTTTATCTATTTGATTTGTGGTGCAACTGAGAGGAGTGTATCATCCAAGGAATTTACTCTCAACCTACCCTTAGAAATGAAGTTAGTGGGCTAGATGCATGCTTCTACCTCTACAGCTAGTGCTTTAAAAGATTGGGCCAACATTAATCAATGAATGAATAAGTTTATATGAGAGCCTATAAATCACTCAAATCATTGTCTAGATCACCTTCAAACTTTAGTTTTTTCTTGTATTGTATTCATAGTCTTTAGCATTATTATTTTTGGTCTGGTATTGTATTCATATTCATTAGCATCTTTTTACACACTAGAGTACTTGTTTACAAAAATAATTTAATTTTTTACACATCATGACTAGTCAAATTCAATGTGTTAATGGTGTAGATCCTCTATATATATTGTTCTCTTCTCATGCTAGACCTTTTGATTATGATCCTAAATAGACAACTAGTAAGGAAGATGCTCTTATTAATATCAGTGAATTTGAATTTTTTTACCCTTTGGCATAAGTGTTCACTCCACCACATACATCTATTGATTCATCCTTGGAATATCCTATAGATTACTCTTTGGTCACATCCATTGATTTCCCATTGGAATCTCCTATAGATTCCTATTTGGTCATAGGGTAAGGGCATGGAGTTGGGGGATAATTTCATAGACATTTTAGGTAACGTGATCATGTTAATAAATAATGTGATCACATTATTTAATTAAGGTGATCACCTTATTTAATTAACGTGATCACATTATTTAAATTATGGATTGATAATTATCGAGCCATAATACAATTGCATTAATGTATAACAAGATTGTATTAATAGATAATACAATCTTATTATTGTAAAAATAATAATGCAATCGTGTTACTGTTGTTTTACATATTAAAGCAGTGAATATGTAGATAGAGTGAATTTTGGTTAACATGTAATGCAATTGCATTATGAATAACATGATCACATTATTTATAATAAAATAGGGTCACTTCTTATTTATAAGTTTACATTTATATTATTAAAATTATTTCCTTATATTTTATATTTATTTTAGTAAATATAAGAAAATAGGGTCACTCTACATCTGATGGAGTTGGTCTCAACACTGTGAAAAATAGTTTTTCAAAATCCAATCTGGTCAGTACTTAGACATTTTCAGGGTTTAAGTATTAAATCTAGGGATTTCATGACATAATTTTTCCAATTGATGTCCATTTTTGGTAAACACATAATCATTTTTAGGTTTTTGTGCCTTCTAGATTAATTTTTGGCATTTTTAAGAGTCTTACATTTGTCCAAATTGAAGCTTACAAAACACTCACTTTGAAATTGATGTAAAGTAGTGTGATTGGGGCAGCATAGGTCACAATGATGACCTTCAAACATCAAATGACCACTTTGTGTTAATTTGATTTGTTCATCATCCCTCCTACATCCCTTATCACTTCATGTTCATGCTTCATCACCCCTAATTATTCTCTAATCATTCCTTATTATCCCTAACCACTCTCTCATTAACTCTTATTATCCTTAGTCATCTTTAATCACTCCCTCATCATCCTCAATTACTCCCTCACTATAACTCATCATCTCTAATCACTCACTCCTCATCCCTCATCATCCCTCATCACTCCCTCATTGACCCTCATCATCCTTAATCACTCCCTCATCATCTCTAATCACTCCCTCATTGGCTCTCACCATCCCTCATCATCCCTAATCAGTCCCAAATTGGCTCTCACCATCTTTAATCATTGCTTCATCATCCTCAATCACTCTCTTCTCATCCCTCATCATCCCTAATCTCTCCCTTATTGACCCTCACCATTCCTCATAATTTATAATCACTCCCTCATCATCCCTAATAATTCCTTCATTGACCCTCACCATCCCTCATCATCCCTAATCACTGATTCATCATACCTCATCATCTCTAATCACTCATTCCTCATCCCTCATCACCCATAATCACTCTCTCATTAATATTCACCATCCCTCATCATCCCTAATCACTCCCTCATCCTCTTTAATCACTCCCTCATTGACCCTCACCATCCCTCATCATCCCTATTGACTCCCTCATCATCTCTACTCAATTCGTCCTCATCCCTCCTCATCCTTAATCAATCAATATAATACTTTGATGGTGTTATTTTATTGGGGTTTAAAAATGCTAGGAGATATAAGTGGATAAATTAGTGCTAGAATAAAATATAATACATAGTGATCAAAATGTTGTGGAGGCAAATTTGAAACATAAATATTTAACACCTATGAAGAAATATGGGCCTATTATAAATGATGTAATTCATAATTAAAAATTTGTCATAAAAAGAGAAGCAAGTAAATCCACCATAGCATCAAAAATGGGTAGTAAATACAAGAGGATCACTAAGCTATGTGATTTCCTAAAACCAATCAATTGCTTTCCATATGAGGACATTTTATGATCTGAATAATTACATTGAAGGCCTTCTATTTGTATGTCTATTGATTGAGTAATCATACGAGAGAGTGGAAAATAATTTTTAAATGATTAGAACAAGTAGTCCAAGAATGGAAAGTGGTGCTTAATTCATAACTTCAATATTGAATCCAATAAAGAGTGTCACACTATGATCTCTCTACTTACACATCTTGAGAAGTGGGTACAAGTTATCTAGCACTATAAAAAGGTAAGTAGATAATGTATTATGGACCCAATGATATGGTCGGTACTAAAAATATCACAACTTCCCCCAAAAATAAATTATGTGAATTAAAAATATTGTTTCATTAATAAATGCAGATCAATGGTGAGCCAATACATTTCATCATTACCAATGGAAGTCAGATGAATTGAATTTCTCCTAAATCATATTTTTAAAAATTGAACATAAAATTTATACATCATTGATAACCATATATTAATGTCTGGTCTAGTTTAGGCCTTGATAAATGGATCACCTAGTAATGTCACTTGATGTGCAGGTAAGTGCACAAAGTTGGAGGACAAAAAGTGGCCTACCCATGAACATGATTTTTTTCAAATTTTAGAAATTTGAACTTTTGTAGATAATTTGAGATATCTACACCCCAAATTTGAAGATGTTGTAAAAACATGAAATGTATAATTTTAAGTCTATTTTCAAAAACATTATTATTTTTAAATGATTAAGTATAACTAGGTCAAACATCTAAAATTTGAAGAGGAACTCCTATTTTTTTAGAAAACATAATAGATAGACGACCATGATGCTCACCATTTTTTTAGCAGCATTTAATATTATTTGAAACCCTTTGGGGAAAATTTAGATAACATCTTCTAGCATGTCACCTATATTTATTTATATTTTTTCAAAGAATACTTTATTTTGTATGAATTTTGTAAGGAAATAGTTCTGAAACTGACAAAGAAATGGATAGTTATGAGTCATGCCTAACTACCTCAAAAAAAAGGAAAATCAAATTTTATTGAATGTGTGTATAATTATGAGTAATACTTAAGCATATAATTTATTTTTCACTTGGAACAATAGAAGACAAATTACATGAACATGTATAGGCATGTATGTTTGCTTCATGTAGTAACCTAAAAAAGGCATAGTTATAAATAAATATAGTTTGAAACCTTAAATTATTCCAAAAAATATAAGAACCATATTTTTGGAAGGAGGAGAGTGTTATCATCATGATGTTATCAAATTTTTTAATGTTCATGTTGAAATTCTTAGTGTATTTCGCAATCAAAGTTGAAATTTGTTGTTTATTTTCATACCTTTCAAAACATGGATGTACATTAATAGTCCAAGCCTTTGGCTTGGGAATCCAAGCCATTCCCAATCCAAAAGGCATGGGAATTGAATTCAAATTCAAATATCATAATCATAGTGTTTAATAATGTGATCACATTATATATTCTCAAAATCCTAAAACCTGAATAGGATCCATTAGGTCTAGTAGTCTTAAGATCAAATATTGGTTTTGTATTAAGATTGTTGTTTGGGACAAATGTTATTGTCAAGAATTGATAGCATTAACTGATAATTGGATATGTATTAACCTATGAATCAATTTATTGTTGCTTTGTTCCCAATATGGTGTGGAATTAGGCCAAATATATCCCAAATTGACATTAGATGAACATATTTCCTTGGATGGAGCTGGGTTGGCCCTAATTACATATCAAACTAAACTAAATACTTGGTTTTTTATAATTTGGTGTCCAATTAGAGACCCAATTAACATCATATGTACATAATTCATTTCGTAGGGCTCATTTAACCCTGATTATGTATTAGATTGAAGTAAATATTCAAATAGTTTAATATGGTGTGCTATTAAAGCCATAATTGACATTATATTGAAGGAATTATTTACACAGGGACCAATTACTCTTAATTATATATTATACTAAAGAAAATACTTGATTAGTTAAATATGATGTGCAATTAGTGGAAAATATTCACAATGGACAAATTTGATGGACACAATTCATTGCATGGGGTGAAAAATGCCTCCATTGATATTGTAGGTGGAAGCAGTTAATTACATAGGACTTAGTTGTCCTCAATTGTGTATAGTATTGAAAAAAATATCATTTGATTTAACATGGTGTAATTACAGCCCAAAATGACATTAGATGGATGTAATTCCTTTCTTGGGGATCGAGTGGCCCCAATTGCATATCATATTGAACCTAAATACTCAATTGGTTTAATATGGTGTGCAATCGGGGCTAATGGAACCCAACTGAAACATTATATGGGCAAAATTACTTTCATGGATCTTAGTTGGACCAAATTATGTATAAGAAAAAACCAAATACATGATTAGCTAGATATCACTTAAAATCAGGTGTAACAAAGTTGTAATTGACATTAGATGTATTCAGTTACTTGCATGAGCCTTGGTTGGCCATAATTAAATATTCAACTAAACTATATACTTGGATGATTCAATATGTTATGTATTTGGGACCAACAAAGCCCCCTATTGATAGTAGAAGGATGAAATTTCTTATACATGGCTTTATTTGGGCTAAATTTCATAGATTATATTGAACCAAATATTCTTTCAATTGAATCTGGTGCACAATCAGAATCCTGATTGTTATTAGAGATGGATCTAATTCCTTACATATGGTTTAATTGGTCATGATTTCATATCGGATTCATGATAACACTTAATTATTTGAATAAGATTATACATCACCATTATATCTTCCCACTTCGGCCCCACATTACACATGTGATCCTAACATAACCTCACAATACAGTAAATCTATATAGAAAGTTTAAAATATTACTACTCCATAAGAGAAAAAAATTAAAAAACAAAGCTACAATAATTAATAATTAAAATTGTTGAGGAAAGTACTAAGATGTAGATGTAAACCAAGTTTTATGACTCCTTGAAAAAGTATATCTTATACGATATTTAATCTCTAGCAAAGGTGAGATATCAATGGGCAATTGAAAAGCTATAGGAGTACCAAGAAATGTACCTTTTATTTTTTCTAGTCTCTCAACTACCTCCATCATATTTGGGCGTTGTTGAGGAAACTCCCTTATGCAAATCAATCCTAATTACATAACTTGAGTAAGGCATGCTAATATCATTGGCATCTCTGATTCTTTAACATCTCTAAGAAGATTATTATCAATCACTTCTCTGATTTTATTTGGAAAATTGGTACCCACTGATTTTTGTAGATTGATTTCTTCTACAAACATGTCATCCATTGGTCTCTTCCTTGTCAACAACTCTAAGAGTAGAATGCCATAGCTGTATACATCTCCTTTTTTAGAGAGCCTTCCATCCATTCCACACTCTGTAATACAATACAATGCTTAGTTATTCTCAAACCATTTTGAATGTTGAATACAAAATACATAAACAATCAAATAATAATGTTTATTATAATAATGTAAAAGTTATACCTGGTGCAATGTAGCCAATAGAGCCTTTGAGTGCATTTGTAGAATTTAATGAATCCATTGAATTCCCAAATAGTAGCTTAGAAATGCCAAAGTGTGCTATATATGAAGTCATATCATCACCTAAAAGCACATTGTTGGGATTTAGGTCACAATGAATCACTTGCACAAAACAATGATGATGAAGGTATGCCATTCCTTGTGCTATCTCCATTGCTATTCTTATTTGGTCACTTAAGTTTAATCTGAAATCTTTATCTACTCCTTGAGGATATAACCATCTTTCTAAACTTCCATTTGACATGAATGGAAGAACCAATGCCTTAAAATCAAGGTTGGAGCAAGTAGAGATAATTTTAATCATGTTCTGATGCCTAACACTTTTAAAAACATTACATTCTTTGATAAAACTTTGGTGAGCATTCTCATCTTGAAAATTAAAAACAATAACAGTAATATTTGTACCACTGTCCAAAATTCCTTTATAAACAGATCCAAAACTACCAACTCCTAGCAGATTGGTATGGCTAAACCCACCAGTTGCATCTACAAGCTTTTCATGTGAAATTCTTGTGGGTCTTACATTAAGGGCAAGAGTACTCTGGCTAGTATGTCTCCAATAGAAAAATACTAAGCATAAAATAGACATTGTGAAGATTGCAATGCCAATCACAAATAGTACTATCACCTTTTTGGAGACTGAAAGTTGTTTGTGTTTGGAATAAGAGCATGGCTGAAAATTTATCCATGTGCCACAAAGGCCAAGATTTCCCCTAACTTGGAACTCATTAAGTGTTGTAAAAACTCCTCCCTTTGTAACCTCTACAATTAACATGTTTGAAGAGAGATTGATATACTAAAGCATTTACATTTTTTAAAAAGCCAGTGGGATTGCACTAGACAAATTATTGCTAGAAAGACCAATATCCTGAAGATTTTTTAGATCTGTGAGTGATTCCAGTATCTAGCCATCAAATGAATTCCAAGAAATATTCAAATATTGCAACTCTCTGTAGCTTGACAATGCTGCTAGAATCTCAATAAAGAAGTGGTTGAGAGACACATCTATAGCTTGGACTATTTCCATTTTGTTCATTTCCAAAAGAGAACCTCATAGAAAATTGCTAGAAATGTTGAAATAGAACTGGAGATTTGGAAGACCTGCAACTTCTGCAGGTATATTTCCTCTCATCTTGTTGTAAGACAACTCCACCAGTTCCAACATTTGGCATCTCCCTAAACTGGCAGGTATTTCCCATGACAATTGATTTTGATGAAGAAGAAGGCTTCTTAGTTATGGAAGATCACCAAGACTATCTAGAATTTGACCTGAAATCATGTTTTCACTTAGTTATAAAAACCCAAGCCTTCGTGCTTGACCAAAACTTTCTAGAATTCTTCCATATAATTTGTTTTTGGCCAATCTCAATCTTTCAAGATTTAGAAGTAGACTGAGTGTGGATGGAATGGTCCCATTGAAATGATGGTCAGATAATTCTAACAATGTCAACTTTGTGAGGTTGCTAGTGTCACTTGGCATGTTTCCTTCAATTTTATTAGAGTGCAACTGCAAAGAGAAGAACAGCATTGATAGCTGGCCAATTGAAGAGGGTAAGATGCCAGTGAGGGAAATTTTAGACAAATCTCATTATTTTAAATAGGAGCAATTAGTTAGTTGAAATAGACAAACCTCTGCTTCTGCTCACAAGATGATTTCCCCATAAATCAAGCATTTCATACCAAATTCCAAGGGCACTGTGCCACTTAGTTGGTTCATGGATAATTCAAGCCATTGAAGGAGAGTGAAATTAAACATGGAGCTTGGGATTTCTCCAGTGAGTTCGTTTCCCCATAAATACAATTCTAGCAATTCTGATAGTTTGCCAAACTGCCAGGGAATTCGGCCAGTTAATTGGTTCTCATATAAGTCATTAGGGATTAAGTCAATCACTTAAAGGAGAGAATAGTTAGAGAGAGCTTTGAATTTCTCTAGTGAGTTGGTTTCCCTATAACTCTGATAGTTTGCCAAACTCCCAAGGAATGTGGCTAGTTAAGTGGTTCTCATATTGTTGCAAATATTAGAGATGAGTGCAGTTAGAAAGGACAGAGGGAATTGGCCCTGTAAAGTTGTTGGTGTTCAAAACAAGAAATTAGAGTTGAGTAAGCATACCCAATTCAATAAGAATCAGTCCTGTAAAGTGGTTGGTTTGAAGACCAAGCGAGGTGAGTTGAGTAAGCATACCCACTTCAACAGGAATAGCACCATGGATTTCATTTTTAGGCAAATACACGTCAGTTAAAGAGGACAGGTTTCCTAGAGAGGAGGGGATTGTGCCTGTCAGTTGATTTGATCCTAAGTAAAGGATTTCTAAATGTAAAAGAAGGCCAACCTGTGGGGGAATGGTGCCGCTCAGATGGTTGTAAGACAGACAGAGTATTCTTAAGCGAAAAAGGCTTCCTAGCTGAGATGGTATTTGACCATGGAGGGTGTTATTGGAGAGATTGAGTATTCTAAGGAAAGAGAGATCTGCAATAAATGGAGAGATGGAGAAACATAGAACCATACCTATGAGATTGAAGGAAACCACATAGTGTCATTGATGAAAGTAGGTAACACTTATCCAATTGCAGGTGTTGTGATTGGGAGACCAATCATGCAGAGAATGAATGGAGAGGGAATTCTTCAAATAGAAAATAGCACCCTGATCAGAATAATAAGAAGGAGAAGAGTGTGAGGTGTCAGTAGGTAGTGTAGAGAGAGATAAAACTAATACAAAAACCATCTTCACCCTCATCTTCAGCACTCATCTTGCATTTAACTGAGTAGAAGCAACAAAGGATAAATATAAACTTTGGCTTATCAAAGTCCACACTGTGTCAAATTTAATAGGAAGCTACCAATGCAAATTCCAAGTGTGAACATTTAATAAGAAGTTGCCCAATAATTATGTGCAAAAGGTCAATAAAAAGTTTGGAAGTTGGACTGTGACAGAGTCGGTGGCATATTTAATAAGAAGCTATTAAGTCATCTATAAAAAGTTTGGAAGTTGGATTGGGTTATTAAAGTTGGTACAAATATTTGATAAGGGTCATATAATAATTAGTTTTTATTTTTGTATTGGTAATTGCTTGTGATTAAATTTATGTGTAAAATTGTAATTAATTGTATTTAAATTATAAGTATATAAAATTTTTCATCATCAAAATATGAAATGGAGAGGAGTGGAGATACTAAATATGTTGTAAATTTATACCATCAAATTAAATATAAAATAACTATCATTTATCAAAATAAAGTATGTATGATGACGAACAAAGAGTGTATTAATTGGTGACATTATATATAATTTAAGGTTAGTGATATTAAGAATTACATAATATATATGTTACATAGCAAATACGTGTACAATGTATTCAATGATTATCTATATAAGATGTGTTATCATATACAATGTTAAATTTTATGCATCTTTTCTTATTTGCAGTTACATAAGTACTATAGATATTTAATAAGCTTTGTAATTACAAATATGTTTCCACAATTCAAATCTTTTGATTTTTCAATGATTTATTTATTTTAAATATGGTACTGTAGTATTTAACATATGTTGCAGTTTATAAAATATAATATTACAACTTGTTAGCTACATTCCACAATGATTAAAATAGATTTTAATATTACAATACTCATACATTGAATATATAGCATGCCCAGTAATGCACGTATGTTTTTTTTATTTTTATTGTCCTTAATATGAAGTGAAAATTGATGTATGCAAAGTCAAATTGGTGTACCAAATCTATGAAATTATGTCTACTTGTTGTAGAGATAAAGCCAAGCTTTGTGGATTAAGATGTTGCTTAAATGTGTAGTTGTCATTCATATCTATGTAGGATTGAAGTAAAATTATTAAGGGTGTTTCTTGTGTGAAAGACGGATATCTATTTAATATATATTACGAGATGTGTTAGTACGCTTTTTAAGTCCTTCAAACCAAGATTGGCATGGTTTGCAAAACATATATTTAAATATGTCAAACGACTTTTTTAAATAATATTTTTCATTAAATTGACTACAAAATTGATATAATATTATAGGAAAGACTATACATTTCACTTTTAATGTTTATTTATCACCAATATAAATAGTTATTCTTTTTAAGTTTTAAAATAAGTCTACAGCCTTGAATAGTGATTTGGTAAATTATTTTATACTTTATTTGAGGTTTCTAGATAATCCATGTAGAAGCAAAAATTTATTTTGGATATACAATAAGCTCTCATTATGTAATAAATGCAGATACGATATATATTTTTGATTTAAAAATTTTTCGGCAACACTCATGTGGGCCATTGACGTCATACTCATAAAGCAGATATTTATATTTTTGAAATAAAGGGGGGTCGTAGCATGTTTAGTATATTTTTTAGGTGTGGTATATATTTCCTACACTTGTGATTATATCCAACATTCAAGAGTGCACCAATCTTTTGAATTACCCCTCCTTTTTTCCTCTCCTTCCTTCATGCCTATCAAGGGCTCACAAGTATGGCTAGTTAATGATCCCAAGTCTCTAATAATAATTTAAAGACTCTACCTTTTGTACAAATTAAATTATTAAATGGTTAAATTAGCATGTGGATGTATTGGATTTTATGTTTTTTCTTAATTAAATATTTTTTTTATTAAATGAGGTGAAATATTTTTTATTAGAGTTATGAACCAATTTTCAGATATAATTGAAGGCTTAATCTTTATAACGAATAGAGGAAAAATAATAAAAAACCAATAACTAAAGTCAAAACCAACAAGAAATCTTTTATGAGGGAAACTTAATTCACTAGATGGATGTCAAGAGCAACATCAAAATGCAATTCTATCACCAAATAGGTAGTGAAGAACTAAAAACAAAAATCTAGCCAAGGCATAAGTCTTCTACCAAATAGAAACTCAGAAAGGCGAAATCAGAGTGGAAGCCGACCAAGAGGGGTCCAACCAAGGGTGGTGCAACCCTCAACTGCATGCTCAGGCCTATCTTCTCTCATGCCTCTACAAGAATTCCTTCATTGTCCATTTAGAGCCATTTCTCACCAAGTCTTCACCCTTTATTCTCAATCTTTTTGCTATAGAATATCTACATGTCTTCTTTGCAATGGAGCCCACATCATCTTTGGCTTTATCAACACATATAAGGGGAGAAACCAAAATCTAAAATCATATTGACAAGGGGGAGGTGAAGGGGAAGAGGCTGGTAGTAAAGTAATCTAGACAGCGGTGTGAGAAGGAAGAGTGAAAGATGAAATAATCAAAGAGGGAGTAATCCAGGTAAGGGAGGAAGGCACCATGGCTAGGGGATGTAGAGGAGGAGGAGTAGAATATTGGTATAAAATATGATGGTTGCACTATTAGAAGTCCTGGCAAGGAGGACCCTCTTTCCTCTAGACCATTTGAGAGGAGGAATAGGTGAATAATAGACCATTGAGAGGCACGAACTCACTTTATGACCTAGAAGGTTGTACTGAAAGCAATGGAATAGGAAGCCTTCATAGTTGAAGAATTGGATCTTCTTACCTTGGGAAGAAGATAAATGCACAGATTGAAAAAGAGGTTTGGAGATGTCGATGAAGGTGTAAACTCTTAAGAATCTTCCATCAAGCAAGCTCCCATCAATTTTCAAAAAGGACCCCACTTTGTTAACCAGGTTCTTAATAAGTTCATTCTTCCTCAAGTCTGATGATAAATGATATAATTTGATGCAAAAGGGAGTACTGGTGATCTTTGTTTCTACATGATCAAATAATGGAAACCATGAGCACAAGAAGAACCCAAAAGTATGAAAGAACCAAGGCCCAAAAGACCAAAGGAAGTCTCTATCTAAAGGGTGATCTTAATTAAATATTAGTAAGAAATGTTTATTTTTTATTTTGGGTGGTGGATATTCAACTTTACCCTTGAATTGGAAATCTTATAATTTTTTTTAAAAATATTTTAAAAGC
>JARHVA010002084.1:1435000-1455000 GCA_037957365.1 Torreya grandis | reverse complement strand
TAAGTTAATGTGGTGCTTTTTGAAGGAATTTTTTTCTTATACTCTATAGACACCTAAATTTGATATTAGACACTTTATAAAGATCAATTGTAGTACACTTTGATATTTTTAGAATTTGTGTATGCGTTTGACTCTTCTGCACACTTTCCCCTATTTATCTACCCACATGTTATCTTGACCATCCTAATTTACCAGTTGCACATACTCAGATCACCTTTTTGTATGCAAAAACCTTCCAACATTTTGTATAGATTATATTTGTGTCTCATATAATTGGTTTCCACTCCTAGGATAATACTAAAAATAATCATACAGTTATAGTTTTACCATAAATCTCTACCTCTACCAATAATGTTCAGGAACACTCAATAGCTATTTTTAAAATTTGGATGTCTCTATTACATTAATCTAGGCACTTTTAAAGTGTTGGTCATAGTGGTAAATATCAAATATTCAATTATAATTACAAATCAATCCTAAGGATATACCTATCTTGTTAAATCCTAATAAACTTGAGTAATCTTTTAACACTCTATTCATAAACTATCCCAAAGGCCCAAATATTTGAATATACCTCAAAAGATTAGTCCTAGAGCCATATCTAAATACAAACATAGGTCAAAGTTGCATGGTGCCAAGTGTAGAAAGCTAAACATTGCATTCTATTCTATATTGATCATGATGGTATACACACATAGGTGAGAGAACTACTTAAGGTTTTAGCCTATTTGATGTATCATAATGTAGGCAATGACTTGAGAACCTACCTAAAACTACACACTCATTTCTAGTAACCAATGTTGTAAAAAAAATATTTTAAACAAATAATATATAATTTGAATTTGATTTGATGAATGCATTCATCAAGACTAGGGATAAAAAAACCACACTCATCTCTTCGAAAAGTGAGAGAGGTATTTGGAGCTTGGGAAATGAAGATCAAGATTGTCAAATTAATTTCATGATATATGATAGTTGCTAGAAACATACTTCTATGGTTTTAAATGTGCCACTAAAGGAGTTTTATGGCTTTGACCAAGGTTTTCTATTTCTCTTGATTTTTTGGGATATCTTATTCTCCTTGTCTTCATATGTAATTCATCATGTTTTTTGAAATTGTCTCCATATTTCTTGAAATTCAAATATTATTCTATAATTTCTTTATACTTTTCAATTATTCTAAAATTTTAATTTCTAAAATTAGTTATGATTTTACACTTTTATTAGATCAAATATAGTTAGATTTTATTTCAATATAATGTAGGTGAATGTGGTGTATTTTGATGTAAACCCACTTTTTCCTATACTAAAAGAATTAACCCTATAAAATTACAAATATCATATTTAAATCTATGTAAAAAAAGCCAATCTCTTAGGATAAAGCAAAACAAATCAGGATATTGTGAAATTAATAGTTAATCAATACTAGAAACATTAAATTAGCATGCTTAATAACTAATAAATACCAAGGGGCTATCTTTAGGTGTTTACAATGTAATAATATAAAATATACTAGAAACATATCAATTAACAACTAATCCTAAAAACATATAAATTAAAAACTAATAAATACATAGAGACCAATTTTTGATGTCTATTAGCACCAAAATTAAGTTATACTTTTATAGAATTTAGACTCCCACAATTCGTAATAATAGAATTATGATTCTGAAAGCAAACATGTAATTTTTTATTTTCCATTTTACAGATGTTTTGATCAAGACCATGTGATATATTTTCAAGATATAAAGACATATATACATTATTAAGCTAGATGCATTTTATTGAGACAGATTAACCATAAAATTATCTTAAATATTGGAGATGTTGATTTGCAACTTCCCATTGATCTAGATTGTGTTACATAGATTTTCTAACCCAAATTCATCATATTTTCTTATAGTTTTATCCTCAAATCATACAATGTCGCATGTACATTGCATGTCACATGATTTGGGAAACAATTAGAAAGTATTAGTGTGCATGTTTTAAGCTGAGCAAAAATAGAAATGTGGGGCCTATGTTATGTACTTAGCTGGCACCTCATGCTATCTTATTATATGCCACACTCAAATTATGTGGTGTGGAGGCCCAAATTATTTAATCTCTTATGTGTATTTTATGAAAATCCATGGTACCTTATGGATCACAAACCTAAAACACACAAAGATTTCCATTCATGCACTGAACAATATTTTAAAATGATCACTATAATAATTGTTGGTTTCTACATTCATGCCTTCAGGCTAATTGCAATATATATATATATATATATATATATATATATGTATATATATATATATATGTATATATATATATATATATATATATGTATATATATATATATATATGTATATATATATATATATATATATATGTATATGTATATATATATATATATGTATATATATATATATATATGTGTATATATATATATGTATATATATATATATATATATATATATGTATATGTATATATATATATATATATGTATATATATAGATATATGTATATATGTATGTATGTATATATGTATATATGTATGTATATATATATGTATATATATATATATATGTATATATATGTATATATGTATATATGTATATATGTATGTATATATATATATGTATATATATGTATATATATATGTATATATATGTATATATATGTATATATATATGTATCTATATATATATATATGTATACATATATATATGTATATATATGTATACATATATATATGTATATATATGTATATGTATATATATGTATGTATATATATGTATGTATATATATGTATGTATATATATGTATGTATATATATGTATGTATGTATATATATATGTATATGGATATATATGTATATATATGTATATATATGTATATATATATATGTATATGTATATGTATATATATAGGTATATATATATATATATGTATATATATATATATATGTATATATATATATGTGTGTGTATATATGTATATATATGTATATATGTATATATGTATATATGTATATATGTATATATATACATATATGTATATATATACATATACATATACATAAACATATACATATACATACATATATATATATATACACACACACATACATACACACACACACACACACATATATATATACATATACATATATATACATATATATACATATATATATATATATATATACATATATATATATATATATATATATATATATGAATATATATATATATGAATGACAATTATTAAAATCATTATTGATACAAATGTGCAGATTTTCACAGCGATAATTTAGTTGACCTTAAATTAAATTTATCAAAGAGTAACATTGAATCCATCTTCCACATAATTTAGGAGTGGTGTGAATAAAACCAACCATGTTATGTGAAGATTAACATCTTCCTATCAAATAGACATTATCCCAAATTGAATTATTGTGGAAGTAAATTTGAAAGAAAAATTTACCATAGATCTTAACAACAAACTTGAACAATGACATAGGCTATAAGAAAGGCTTATGATTGTAGAGTTTAGGCTAGATTATCATTTATCCCTTGCACTATTATGTTATAAAACATTGTATTTACATTTGGGATTCATAAGATGGGCATTTTGAGGTGGATCAAGTCTTTAAGGGTACTTTGTGCCCATTGGACAAATTGTGACTGGAAAGGATAATTTGGTGTGATTCATACATGGTTATCCCACCAAATAAGATTGACTCTATCAAAGGGAGTAAAATGATGAAAATGAAGGATGCCTAACTCATTTGGAGGGCATATGGACAAGAACATGCTGGGAAGATACACTCTTCCAACTGATAATGTACATTACTAGTTGAAACATTGAGACCAACTAGGAGCATCTTGTACACAATTTGTTGATGCAACATTCCTCATCTGTAATTTCCATATGGGTAAATTGAAATTGAATTTGAAGTGGCTTAATAGACTTGGGTCTACTAAAGGGCCTTTAGAGAGGCTATGGAGGGCATGCAATATGTCACATAGCATGTCAAAATCATAATATTTTAGAATTTGTCAAATCGTGCAGTAGCCAAAAATAAAATAAAGGCAACCATAATAATTAATTTTAACATCAGAAACATTGTTTCTAATGATTTTATTTATGTTTTGACATGCACACACATGGCTAATAAAAAATTGGAAAAAAAATTTATAAAAATGTAAGTAGAGTTTCTAACAAAAAACTATATATTTTGATTCATTGGAGAGGAGTTGCTAATTGAGATTTTAGAATTTTTGAATGCAATATTACATCAGGGTCAAATTGCAGGAAAATTAAATTTGTTACCTCATCACATTACTACTTAAATACCTTTATTCGCATATTTTTATACAAATATAATTAGTGTTGCTTTAAATTTTAAATAAAATATTTTGGTTCATGGTGGACTAGGGTTTGAAGGTTGAAATGGAGAGTGGAGGGCATGCCTATGAATTCATTACATTACTTATTGCAGGATGCAGGGTTTTTGTTTTCAATTTGTGTTGATATTGGTTAATTTTGTTTGCAATGAAAGTGTTTCATTCCTTTTATTTTCTTTGAAATGGTTTTTTTGTGTTTGATAAACTTCAAAAATTGTAGATAAAGCATCAGTCTTCAGGGTATATTTCCTTTATGATTTTATTTATTAAACAAAATAATTAAAGTGTTATAATTTGAAATACATAGTCATTGCTTTTACTTTTTATTATACAATTTTAAATATCTTTTCTTTATATGTATTTACTAAAGCTAAATAATTTCACCACTGTATTTGAGTACTTATGTGGTTTTGTTCAAATTTTTTTAACTCTATAAACGATCTATTAGGTTTTTTATAAAGTCATTTTACTATGTGATTTTATGTAGTCAGTAAGGACATTCACCCCATAGCAGTAGGATTAAACTATGAAATCCATATCGGACTTGTTAAGCACAAATGTGTTAAAGGACACAATCGAATATAAGTTGTTATGCTGTTAAAGACATAAATAATAAATCTCAATGTATGACATGCATATCTCCCCCATATTTATATTTGTCTGATATGCAAGAATGAAAGATAGTAAATATGTAAACCTTTGAAAAATAGAGGAATCGTGACTGACTATAATACCACTTCTACATCATTTATAACAAATATAAATTCTCTCAATAAATCCAAAAAAAATATTTCATATAATTTATTCATTTGGACTAATCCACAACTTCATACTTAAAAACACTAAAAAAATACACTCTCTAAAGTAAAAATAACACCCCTTTTGATGTAACTTGCACCTTGAAAACAACTGCCAATTATATTTATATTGAAAATAAGTAAAATTATTCATAAATACAATGAACGTAGATATACTTACTTTTGAACAACAAACAATGTTATACATAATAATAGCGTATAAGTCTAATGGTTATTTTTAACTTGTCAACGAAAGAGAAGAGTGAGTAGAGTATACTATTATTCTTTTTAAAGGTACTTAAACATATTTTTTTATTTAAATATATTATATTTAAATGTAACATTATGTCCAAGATGTTTTGACTTAATTTTGTGTTCTTTGGCCATCGTACATGCAATGTAAATTTGGAGTAGTTCTGATTTCCACTTGAACTTAATCAACACTCATAATTTTTTTAGGGTCCATACTTTCCTCAAATCATAAAATATATAATAGAAAATGTTAAATATTAAAAAAAATATGATTGATTATTAAATAAAATTAAAGAATTTATGAGTGCTCGATAAGTTTACCCTTAATTTTTTATGTTAGATACTCTTGTGATCATATTGTAATTTTGATTATAAATGTCAAATTAACCTTCATCTTTATTAAATTAAATTATAATGCTTATGAGAATCCTCATTTTTTCAATAAAATATAATATTTATATATATAAAAACAAATACTCACAAAATACTTCTCAAACATAGAAATTATAATACACACAGAAAAACTTATAATCTTAAAATAAAATAATCATAATCAAATTAAAGATCTAAGCAATGTATAAAACTAAATGTTATCATAATAGTAAATGGCATGTTGTGACTTTAAAACTTGCAAAGTAATAACTATAATGCTTAAAGATGGTAGCTGGTGGTGAGCCTAATCAAATCCAAATGATAATAGAACATAAACAATCTCCTTATACATCATAAAAGATTTTTTTTTTTAAGAAAAAAATTGTTATGGGGTGCATACACCTAGTAGAACCCTGAGATGTTATTGTGTTGTAGTGAATAAAAAATGAACCTTGAGATGTTATTTTGTGTACTATGAAATTATTCCTCATACGTCCTTGGAAAATGATGGAAAAAAAAGTTTCCTTAGAAGGCAAAAGAAAAGAGCGGGTGGGAAGCAAAAGCATGGGGGAGCTCAATGCAATGGGTAAGTTGGGAAAAGAAAAGTGTTTTTTTTCTACATTTTCAATAAATATTCTTTGTGCCATAGAAGTTTCTGGGTAAGTTGGGAAAAGAAAAGTGTTTTTTTTCTAGATTTTCAATAAATATTCTTTGTGCCATAGAAGTTTCCAAGAGGGAAAAAGGACAAGTGGGGCATTGCCATTGTTAACATGTTTGCAAGGTCTCCAAGCTAGCTCAACAAGATACGCATTAAGTAGAAAAATAAAGAAAAGTGCGCACTAGGAAGAGGCTAATCTTTTGATCAGTGTACTGATAGGAGCTATCATTATCTCCTTTGAGGCATGTTAATCCTCTATCCTTTGCTTTTGCTCAGACTTATCATTGCTATTATAGGGGATCCTTGTTGGAAACTGGAGGTAATTTCTCCAACTCCCTATTTGCCTCCATCATGCATGCAGTCTACATATTTAATTTATTCAATCTTCTCAGTTTGCATGCACAATTGTAGTTAAACATTAGTCTACTTTTAGTTCTTTGTTTGTTTTCAATTCTATTTATGTTGTTCATGATCACTGATTTTAATAGAGAATCAAGAAGATTAAAAAAAATATTTTTCATGATATTTGTAGCAATCTGAGTCCACCTATTTTTATTTTCTATTATTTTTTCTTTCTTTCTTTCTCTTTCCAGAAATTGGTATCAAAGCTGAGAGGAGCGCACATAGGGCTGTAAGATTATTTCATTGCTAGTTTTGATGTGCCATTGGAAGGAGTAAGGATGACAATGGAGATGATCGATACAAAGTGCGTGAAGTAGCGAGCAGGTTTAAAATCAAGCCATCATTGCTTCAATAGGGTGCAACATCCCCTATATATTTCATTCCAGTGCCTCCACTCAAGCCCTAACTAGATCTTGGAATGTTGATGTGCAAAGATCAAAATCACCTCAAAATTGCTTTTTTTTAGGCTATGAGCCAGATCAAAGGAGATATTCACTACAGTCAGTATAGGAGATCACTGTAACCAATAGAGCCTTGAAGTAATGCATAGATCATGATAAAGAGTAGTCAAATAGATTATAGGTGAGAAGTGTAGCTACTGTCAAACCAAAAAAAACAAACAAGATCATTTAAAGTCAAAGCATTGGAAGGACGTGCAAGCGTAGATCATGGAAGATCGTTGCTAAAGCATGAATGTGTTGACAGGCTATAGATTGTGGCAAAGAGGGAAAATTTGATTAGGCGATCGTGGATGGATTAGTCACTAGAAAGAGTAGACCCAGAGCATTGGAAACAAGATCCAGGGAGGAGAAAGGCTACAGTAGAAGCAAAATCCTACAAGTGTAGATCTCTAAGGAGAAATTGAATGCTGTAGAATTTACAAATTTTTGTGTGATGTTCCAACTTGAGACATGGCAACAAATAATAACATTTTTCAGCTCCATATTCCCATTTTTAATGGTAAGAATTATGATTTCTGGGCAATTAAAATGAGAACATTGTCTTGCTGACAAGATGTTTGAGATTTGGTAGAAAATGGTTTTGTAGAACCACAAGATGAGGCTGCCCATTAGGCATTAGCTCGAGCACAAAAAGAAGAGCTTAAAGAAAAAAAGAAAAAGGATGTAAAAGCTCTATTCCTAATCCAATAGGTAATGGCTGAATCCATTTTTTCTAGAGTTGTAGTAGCAACAAGATCCAAGTTGGCATGGAAAATCTTAGAGACTACGTGTAAAGGTAATACAAAGGTGAAAGTAGCTAAATTGCAATCTCTTAGGAAAATTTTTGAAATTTTGCAAATGAATGATTCAGAGTCTATAGACCAGTTTATGGATCAAGTATTGAATATTGTGAACCAAATTAGATCTAATAGGGAAATAATAATAGATCAGAAGATCATAGAAAAAATTCTTAGAAGTTTACCTAGCAAATTTGATGCAATAGTTGTAGTTATTGAGGAAACCAAGGATTTAGAATAGTTATCAGTAGATGAATTAATGGGATCTTTATTAACATATGAATCCAGAATGAATAGGAATAACAATACTTCTTTTGAGAATGCTTTCAAGTCTCATGTATCATTTGGTAGAGGAAGAGGAAGAGGTAGGTCAAACTTCAGAGGAAGAGGCAGAGGTATAAATGGAAGGAACAATCCAAATCAAGGTGAAAACAATAATCAAAACTTCAATAATAGAGGATGTGGCAACAATCACTTCCAATAAAATTCACAGAGGTTTGATAAATCTAGCATTCAATGTTATTACTTCAAAAAATATGGACATTATGCAAGTGAATGCAGAAAGAAATAAGGAGATGTGGACAAGTGGAATGCTAATTACACAAATGAATCTAATTCTAAGTTTGGAAGTTTATTCCTCACTTGTCATGTTGCTCAAGAGAATGCTAGAGATATTTAGCTTTTAGATAGTGGATGCAGTAACCATATGATAGGGAATAAATAATTGTTTGCTAGTCTTGATGATTCCATAAAATCCGAAGTGAAATTAGGAAAAGATAATAAAGTAGATGTAATGGGTAAAAGAGTAATAAATGTTTTGGCAAAAAATGGTAAAAGAAGATTTATCCCTGATGTTTATTTTGTACCTAGACTAAACCATAATCTTATGAGTGTTGGACAATTAGTATAAAAAGGTTACAAAGTATCTTTTATGTATAATGTTTGCACAATATTAGACAAATTTCCAAATGACAAATTGATAGAAACAGTGGAGATGACCAAGAATCAGATGTTCCCTCTTCGAATTCAGTGCATCCAAGGAGAAAAGGAAGCCCACTTCAAAACCATGCATCTAGACCAATCATGGCTATGGAATTTAAGGTATGGACATTTACACTTTGGAGGTTTGAATTTGTTAAAAAAAAATATATGGTGAAAGGATTACCACCAATAGAATAGCCAGGAAATTCATGTGAAAGATGCATTCTGGCAAAATAGCATAGAGAGAGCTTTCCTGTAGGAGCCTCATATAGAGCAAGGGTAATATTGGAGCTAGTCCATAGTGATTTATGTGGACCAACGCAAATTCCATCATTTTGAGGTAGTTCTTATTTTCTAACCTTCATTGATGATTTTAGCAGAAAGACTTGGATATATTTTCTCAAAGAAAAGTCTGAAGCCTTTGTAAATTTTAAAGAATTCAAGGCTATGGTTGAAAAGCAGAGTGGCCTTTACATCAAGGTACTTAGATCAGATAGAGGAGGTGAATATATGTCTAATGAATTTCAATATTTTTTTAGATGTCATGGCATTAAAAAGCAACTGACTACAAGGTACACACCACAACAGAATGGTGTAGCAGAAAGAAAGAATAGAACAATCATGGAGATGGCTAAAAGCATGTTGAAGGCCAAACGTTTGTCAAATGAATATTAGATAGAAGTAGTAGCATGTGAAGTATATATTTTGAATAGAATCCCAACAAAGAGTGTCAAGGATCGAATTCCACAAGAAGCTTGGAGTGGTAAGAAGCATAGTGTACATCATTTCAAAAAATTTGATTGTATTGCATATTCTCTTATACCATCTAAATTAAGAAGAAAACTTGATGATATAGGTGAGAAATGCATTTTTATTGGCTATAGTGAAGAATCAAAGGCTTAGAAGTTGTATAACCCCATTTCAAAGAAAGTGATTATTAGCAGAGATGTGGAATTTAAGGAAGAAGAAGCATGGGATAGAAGCATTGATAAAACCATCACAATTGAAGCACCAATTCCCCAAAATGATGAAGAATATGGAGAAAAAAATTTGCAAAGTGATTAATCCTCTCCACAAGCAAGAACAAGCACTCCAATAAGAACACCTAGGAGCTTAGCACAAGGTGAATAATTTGTTCATGCATGTCATCCTACTCCCAACTCACAAGTAAGTGATGAATCAGATCCAACTCTTGCCACTTTAAGATTAAAACTTGAAGGTAATAAAATGAGAATCTTGAATGAGATTTATAAATAAGAAGAAGAGAAGTTAGATTTATGTTCAAATTTTGCCTTTTTCTCTCATGATCCTATGTATTATGAAGAAGCAGTTAATGAGGAACATTGGATAAAAGCAATGGATGAAGAGATGAATGCCATTGAGAGAAACCAAACATGGGATCTAATTAATCTACCTGAAGGTAAGGATTGCATAGGAGTTAAATGGGTTTATAAGACCAAATTTGATGCAGAAGGAAAGGTTGAAAAACACAAGGCAAGGTTAGTAGCATAAGGTTTTGCACAAGAACATGGAATTGATTATAATGAAACATTTGTTCCAGTTGCTAGACTTGATACTATTAGAATGGTTTTAGCAATAGCTTCACAAAATAATTGAAAAGTATATCAAATGGATGTCAAATCAGCTTTCTTGAATAGTTTCCTAGATGAAGAAGTGTAAGTGAAACAACCACCAGGTTATGAAGTGCATGGACATGAAGAAAAATTCTACAGATTGAAGAAGGCCCTCTATAGTCTCAAGCAAGCACCAAGAGCATGGTATAGCAGGATTGATTCATACATGACAAATAATATATTCAATAGAAGCAATAGTGAGCCTACATTGTACACAAAAATAAACAAAGAAGGTCAGATTTTGATAACGTGTTTGTATCTTGATAATTTTATTTTCACTATAAATTTGTCTATAGACACATTTAAATCAGCAATGAAGAAAGAATTTGAGATGACAGATTTGGGATTAATGACATATTTTTTGGGCATTGAAGTTGTACAATCTGAGAAGGGAATTTTTATTTGTCAAACTAAATATGCAAAGGATGTGTTAAGGAGGTTTAAGATGTTGAATTGAAAATCAGCAACTACACCAATTGCTATAGGGACCAAAATTAGCAAAGAAGACAAAGGGTCTAATGTTGATTCTACAACATTCAAGAGACTAATTGGTAGTTTGATGTATCTTATAGCTACACAACTAGATATCATGTATGGGGTCAGTTTAATCTCTAGATTCATGGAGTCACCAATATACTCACATTGGCAAGTTGGAAAGAGGATATTGAGATATGTGGCAGGAACAATAGAATATGGAATTTTATATTCTAAAACTAATGATTTTGGTTTGATTGGTTATATTGATAGTGACTTTGTAGGTAGCATTGATGATAGGAAGAGTACTTCTGGACATGCCTTTCTTTCTGAAATAGGTGTGGTCACATGGGCATCCAAAAAACAACCTATAGTGACACTTTCATCAGCTGAAGCAGAGTATCTAGCAGCCACATCAACAATATGTCAAGCAACTTGGATGAGGAGAGTATTGACAGATTTATTATAAGCACAAGAGGAGTCAACACCAATCTTTTCTGACTACAAATCAGCAATTGCATTGTAAAAAAATCATGTTTTTCACAAGAGGAGCAAGTGCATTGATACAAGATTTCATTTTATCAGAGAGTTAGTAAATAATGGAGAAATCCATTTGGAGTTCTGTAGATCTGAAGACCAATTGGCAAATATATTCATAAATGCATTAGTAAAAGAGAGTTTTGATTATTTAAGACAAAATTTAGGCATTGTAAATGTTGAAGCAGTTAGTGGTAGAAATTAAGGGGTAGTGTTAGAAACTGGAGCTAATTTCTCTAACTCCCTATTTGCCTCAATCATGCACACAATCTACATGTTTAATTGCTTTAGTCTTCTCAGTCTACATGCACAACTGTAGTTAAACATTAGTCTACTTTCAATGCTTTGTTTGTTTTCAATTCTATTTATGTTGTTCATGATCACAGATTTTAATAGAGAATCAAGAAGATTAAAAAAATCATTTTTTCATGATTGCTGTAGCAATTTGAGTTCGCCTATTTTTATTTTTTGATATTTTTTCTTTCTTTCTCTTTCCACAATCCTAAATAGATAGATATTCACATATTTTTATTGTTTCCAAAACTAACTTTGGTTATATGATAAATATTTTTCATAGATGGATAGATATTTTATAGAATCAAAAGTAGTATATGCTATCTTACATTAAAAAGTATAATTGAAGGAGTAAAGAAGTTATCAAAAAAAGAGAAGAATTGAGTTAAGAGTATTAGAATAGGTTGTCCAATTTTCTCTTATTATTGTTATAGACAAATATATATAACTTTTATCTACTATTCACATATTTCAATTATTTCAAAAATTAATTTTAATGATATTAAAATAAATAAATATTTTAATAACTTTACAAAATCAAAATAATTTATAGAGCTCCCAACTAAAAAATAATTGAAAAGTGAAAAAACTGTTGAAAAGGAAGAAAGAAGAATTAAATTAGAACGTTGAGATGGGTTATCTAATTTTCTTTTATTGTTCTTTGACCCAACCCCATGGCACCTTCTTCTCATTTGTAAATTCAATTTAAAAATGAGTGAGTTACAACTTGGGCATGTAATGAAAGTAGGAACTTGAGTATGATAAAATTGATCATACACGCATCGCAACATGTTTGCCAAATATGATATGAAATTTGCCATGAACGCAACCTTGACTTGACGTCAGACAAAGTTAGAGGAGGATTTAAGTGATTGAATCAAAGTTTTTAGTAAGTTTTATGCATAAATGGTGACTTGGTAGAGTTAATGAATCGTGTGTTTGGTGGCATGACAATGATTCTATGTGTAATCATAGAGGTATTGCATGGACAATTTTCATTAAGTAAATCTTTCATTGTGGTAAAATATAAAATGAGGATATCGATGTTGGAATAGCTATTTGACAAGCACGGTTAAAGGAATATATAGTATATACACAAATGACTTTAACATTAAATTCTTATTTCAAGTGAATGGAAGTTGAGATAAGAAATGATTATTATTTTATTTTTAAATTATAGAAAATATTTTATGTGAGAGTTTATATTTAGAATAGATTTAAGGAGGTAAGGGTATCTCTTCCCTTAAAATTATTTAAGGTTTCTATTCGATTTGTTTTATTCAACATATTCAAATAGTACTCTTAATTAAAAAAAAATTAGTTGAAATAAGAAATTATTATTAACCTATCAATAAGGAGTTGATAATTTATATCTTGTAAAGTTATTGCATAAAGTATATTTTATTATATGTGACTTGCCCATTTTTTTATTCGAAACTTAAATTGAAGTTTAATAAGTTATTGTGTGAAGCATATTGCATGATATATAACTTTCTTTATTTTCATTTGAAACTTAAATTGGTGTTTAACAAGTTATTATGTGAAACATTTTTTACTATATGCAACTTTTTTTTTAATTTTGAAACTTTAATTGAGGTGTAACATGTTATTGTGTGATACATATTTTATTATATGTGACTTGTATTTATTTTGAAACATGGATTAAGGTCTAACAAGTTATTTTGGGAAACATATTATATTATATGTAATTTGCATAAATTGAGGTTTGACAAGTTAATATGTGAATCGTATTCTACATAGCTTGCTTTTATTTTCATTAAAACCTATCATCTTTGAAAATCTATTAAATTATTATACCTTATAAGGACTCATTTAAAAATAGTAGTTCCTGATGTAGACACCCAAATTTGATACAAGCTCATTCAAACCATGCATTTTGCATAACCTTGCTTATTTAGACTATTGTTGACAAACAAATGAATTATTGACATATCCCATTATACATCATAGGCTTTACTCTATTTTTTATAGCCTCATGCATTTTATAATTTTATATTGTCCTTCCATGAGCACCCTAGGGAACCCCAATTTCCATTGTAGACATTTATCTTTAAGTTTTGAGTCATTTGGACATGGCCAAATTATAAAATGAATCCATATTGTGGCACTATTCAAGTAACACAAACTTGTCACAATGTAACTTGCAGAAGAGTTTTGAATTTTTACATTGTTACTAGTCTCTTTTATGACTGTTGGTCTCTCCAAGTCAGTATCCTCCTACGCTAGTAAGCCTCCAATTCAAATTCAAGACCTCTATATAATAAAGGGTCATGTTAAGAGCTAACCCCTAATTACATACCTTTATAAAGGCTATACAAAAGTTATATATGCTTCAGTACTACATAATTACTAATTTATTTACGAATTGAAATTTCAATATACCATTCATTTACTTATGTCAAGGGTACTCAGAGGTGAAAGAGCATCTAAAATTGCATTCATGATTGGACATACACATCTATGAGGGATAACTACATCAACCTAAGGCTCATTTGGGCTATGTAGGTAACACTCAATTAAAAAAAAATAGAAGCCAACTTAGTTATCCTTACTAACCCATTTTTATTCTCATTTTCTATCTGGTGCTTATGCAGGTCTAGGGTTTGATAATTACAGGTTTATCCCATAACATAGTGACATACAAAGATCTATAGTCGACCTTCAAAAGTAGTCGTACATGACCAGATCTAAAAATCAAGAATAAACCAAGATGTGAAAATAATATCCAAACAAGGCCATAATGCGCCCCTATCCACCTCCCATAGATTTATCCCAATAGATTGCAAATTACTTTTTTTTATACGACTATGTTTGTAGGTTTTTCTATATAGTTGGCACTTATAGAAAGTTCAACACAATCATATCTATTATTGTTTTGAGGGACACTCTCTAACCCTAACTTAATTTATTATTTTTATAAATTTCCTAATTTTAGTAAATTATATAGTTTATTGTATTTTCATATTAGATCAATACATGTTATCAACATTTCTATTTCAATACTTTAATTCAATTAGTTTAAGACATTAAATTAAAAGGGTTTGGTGAAAATTTTATTTTTCGAACATTGCTTATTGTTTCCCCTTAGTCTTTGAGATAGGATTTATTTTAAATTTAATTAAATGCCTAACACTTAAACAAAAAAATTTGACCTTGGATAATATCTGACACAAAATGAATCAATCTCTTTTACCTTAGATTAAATCCAACACTAAATATATTTTTTTAACACCTTGGATCATTTTGACACAGAAGCTCTTTCTTTCGATCTTGGGTTGAAATTCATTTGATTTATAAATACAAAAATCTTTTGCATTTCTTTTGACTTTATTTTTTATTAAATTGATTGTTTTTAAAAAATTGTTTTAACATTTTTCAAACTAATTAATGATTGTCATGAAGGGTTACATTGTGTTCTATTTATAAGCATCATGGCACGAGGGGTTTACCCCAATACTCATAGCCATAATATAACGCTAAACATGAAATTTTATTTCTTCATACCTTTCGGTATATAAAAAATTCTCATGTTCCCTTATTTATATCAATATGAATCCTCTTTTATCTATTTGATTTGTGATGCACCTAAGAGGAGTGTATCACCTACGGAAGTTACTCTCAACTTATCCTTAGAAATGAAGTTAGTCAGCTAGATGCATGGTTCTACCTCTGTAACTAGTGCTTCAAAATATTAGGCCAACATTAATCAACCAATGAGTGAGTATATATGAGAGCCTATAAATTATTTAAACCCTTGTCTTGATCACCTTCATACTTTAGTTTTTACTTGTATTGTATTCATAGTCCTTAGCATTTTTTTTAGTATTGTATTCATATTCATTAGCTTCTTTTTACACACTAGAGTACTTGTTTACAAAAAGAAGTTAAATTTTTAAACATCACGCCTAATCAAATTTAATTTTTTAATGGTGTACATTATCTATATATATTTTTCTCTTCTCATTCTAGGCCTTTTGATTATGCTCCTAAATAGACAACTAGTAAAGAAGATGCTCTTATTAATATCAGTGAATTTGACTTCTTTTACCCTTCAACATAAGTGTTCACTCCACCACACACACACACACACACACACACACACACACACATATATATATATTTTATATATATATATATATATATATATATATATATATATATATCCTTGGAATATCCTATAGATTACTCTTTGGTCACACCCATTGATTTCCCTTTGGCATCTCCTATAGATTCCTATTTGGCCACAGGGTAAGTTCATGGAGTTGGGGGACAATTTTATAGAAATTTTAGGTAACGTGATCATGTTAATAAATAACGTGATCACATTATTTAATTAAGGTGATCACATTATTTAATTAATGTGGTCATGTTATTTTAATTATGGATCAATAATTATTGAGCCATAATGCAATCATATTAATGTGTAACAAGATTGTATTAATAGATAATATGATCATGTTATTGTAAAAATAATAATGCAATCACATTACTGTTGTTTCGAAAATTAAAATAGTGAACATGTAGATGGAGTGAATTTTGTTTAACAGGTAATGCAATCACATTATGAATAACATGATCACATTATTTATAATAAAATAGGGTCACTCCTTATTTATAAGTATAAGTTTTCATTTATATTAATACAAATATTTCCTTATACTTTAAATTTATTTTAGTAAATATAAGAAAATAGGGTCACTCTACATCTGATGGAGTTGGTCTCACAATTTCATGCCTTACGTTGTGGAAAATAGTTTTTTAGAATCCAATCTGGTTAGTACTTAGACATTTTCAAAATCTAAGTATTAAACCTAAGGATTTTAGGACATAATTTTTGTAATTGATGTCAATTTTTGGTAAACATATAGTCATTTTTAGGCCTTTGGTCATTCTAGATTAATTTTTGGCATTTCTAAGAGTCTTAGATTTGTCAAAATTGAATTTTACAAACCACTCATTTTGAAATTGATACAAAGTGGTGTGATTTGGATAGCATAGGTCACAATGATGACCTTCACACATCAAACTACCACTTTGTGTTAATTTCATTTGTTCATCAGCCCTCCCTCATCCCTTATCACTTCATGTTCATGCCTCATCACCCTTAATCATTCTCTGATAATTTTTCATTATCACTAATCACTCTCTTGTTAACTCTTACTATCCTTAGTCATCTTTAATCACTCCCTCATCATCCTCAATTACTCCCTCACTATCCCTCATCATCCCTAATCACTCACTCCTCATCCCTCATCATCTTTCATCACTCCCTCATTGACCCTCATCATCCCTCATCATCTTTAATCACTCCATCATTGTCCCCAATCACTCCCTCATTGGCTCTCACCATCTTTAATCACTACTTCATCATCCATAATCACTCTCTCCTCATCCCTCATCATCCCTAATCACTCCCTTATTGAACCTCACCATTCTTCATCATTTATAATCACTCCCTCGTCATCCCTAATCACTCCCTCATTGACCCTCACCATCCCTCATCATCCCTAATCACTCCCTCATTGACCCTCACCATCCCTCATCATCTATAATCATTGCTTCATCATACCTCATCATCTCTAATCACTCATTCCTCATCCCTCATCACCCATAATCACTCTCTCATTAATCTTCACAATTCCTCATCATCCCTAATCACTCCCTCATTGACCCTCATCATCCCTATTTACCCCCTCATCATCTCTATTCAATAACTCCTCATCCCTCATCATCCTTAATCACTCAATCTAATACTTTGATGGTGGTATTTTGTTGGGGTTTAACAATGCTAGGAGCTACAAGTAGAGAGTTGAGTGCTAGCATAAAATATAATACATAGTGATCAAAATGATGTGGAGGCAAATTTGAAACATAAATATTTAACACTTATGAAAAAATATGGGCCTATTATAAATGATGTAATTCATAATTGAAAATCTGTCAGAAAAAGAAAAGCAAGTAAAACTATCATAGCATCAAAAATGGGTAGTAAATACATGATGATCACCAAGCTATGTGATTTCCTGAAACCAATCAATTTCTTTCCATATGAGGACATTTTATGATCTGAATAATTACATTTAAGGCCTTCTATTTATATGTCTATTGATTGAGTAATCATACTAGAGAGTGTAAAATAATTTTGAAATGATTATAACAAGTAGTCCAAGAATGGAAAGTGGTTTTTAATTCATAACTTCAATATTCAATCCAATGAAGAGTGTCACACTATGATCTCTCCACTTTCACATCTTGAGAAGTGGGTACAATTTATCTAGCACTATAAAAAGTAAGTATATAATATATTATGAACCTAATGATATGCTCGGTACTAAAAATATCTCAACTTCTCCCAACAATAAATTATATGAATTAAAAATATTATTTCATTAACAAGTGCAGATCAATGGTGACCACTACATGTCATCATTTCCAATAAAAATCAAAAGAATTTAATTTCTCCTAAACCATATTTTCAAAAATTGAACTTAAAATCTATACATCATCAATAACCATACACTAATGTATGGTCTAGTTGAAAAATGGATTGACTAGTAATGTCACTTGATGTACAGGTAAGTACACAAAGTTAGGGGACAAAAAGTGGCCTACCCATGAACATGATTTTTCTAAAATTTCAAAAGTTTGAACTTTTTTAGATAGTTTGAGATATCTACACTCCAAATTTGAAGATGGTGTAAAAACATGAAATGTAGAATTTTGAATCTAGTTTCCAAAACATTTTTTTTAAATGATTAAGTATAACTAGGTCAAATGTCTAAATTTTGAAGAGGAACTCCTATTTTTTAAGAAAACATAATAGATAGACAACCATGATGCTCACCATTTTTTGAGTGAAGTTTAATATTATTTGAAACCCTTTGGGGAAAATTTAGATAACATATTCTAGCACATCACCTATATTTTTTTGTACTTTTTCAAATAATACTTTTTTTTTGTATGAATTTTGCAAGTAAATAGTTTCTAAAACTAACAAAGAAATGGATAGTCATGAGTCATGCCTAACTACCTCAAAAAAAAAGGAAAATCATTTATTTTTGAATTTTTTTATAATTATATGTACTACTTAACCATATAATTTATTTTTCACTTCAATCAATGGAAGATAAATTACATGAACATGTGTAGGCATGCATATTTGTGGTATGTAGTGACCTAAAAAATACATATTTATAAATAGATATAGTTTTAAACCTTAAATTATTTCAAAAATTATAAGAATCATATTTTTGGAAAGAGGAGAATGTTATCATCATAATGGTATCAAGTTTCTGAATTTTCATGTTGAAATTCTTAGTGTATTTGGCAATCAAAGTTGAAATTTATTGTTTATCTTCATACCTTTCAAAACTTGATTGTACATTAATAGTATAAGCCTTTGGCTTGGAATCCAAGCAATTCCCAAGCCAAAAGTCATGGTAATTGAATTCAAATTCAAATATAGCAATCATAGTGTTTTATAACATGATCATGTTATATATTCTCCAAAATCCTAAAACCTGAATAGGAGCCATTAGGCCTAGTAGTCTTAACATCAAATATTGATTTCATATTAATATTTTTATTTGGAACCAATGTTCTTGTCAAAAATTTATAGCATTGAATGATAATTAGATATGTATTAACCTATGAATCAATTTATTGTTCCTTTGATCCCAATATGGTGTGCAATCAGGGCAATAGATCCCAAATTGACATTAGATGGACATATTTCTTTGGATGGAGCTCGGTTGGCCCTAATTGCATATCAAACTAAACTAAATACTTGGTTTTTTATAATATTGTGTGCAATTAGAGACCCAATTAACATCATATGTACATAATTCATTTCGTAGTGCTCATTTAACCTTGATTATGTATTAGATTGAAGTAAATATTCAATTAGTTTAATATCATGTGCTATCAAAGCCATAATTGACATT
>JARHVA010002084.1:1362500-1427500 GCA_037957365.1 Torreya grandis | reverse complement strand
AAGTCAATGAAAATATTTTAAAACCAATGCATAACAAAATGTCTGATCACCATTCAAGAAGAATGGCTCAACAAATTTCGGATGCTTTCTTTCATAATTTGGAGTATGATAGTCAAAGATGTCAATTATTTGTTTTATTGATAAAATTGATTAAGATGGGACCTATAATATACCCATTAGGACTAAGAACATATAACATGAATGATGAAAATGATGAAATTTCTAAAAATCTACATGATGCATATCATACTGTAGACCCAAGATCATGCAACAAAGATTTTTTGTTCTTTAAATTAATATTTTTGCATTATGATAAAATTGAGAATAGACATTAATATAGTTAAATATAGTTAAATAATTAGATATGACTCAAACATAATTATAATCTAATTTTTTGGAAAAACATCCACAAATTTCTATTTGTCAAAGATATTTTGAGATGCCAAAACCCTTTTGTGGTAAAATAAATCACACACACACCACTTGTTGTTGTAGGCAACATGTTGAATTTTCAATGCACTATGATATTTTTCATCATATTCATTGTACTTTGCATACTAAAATTTTGTTGGAGTGTGGCATTGAATTGCCACCAAAATCAGTTAGGGAATTTATTTCAACTATCTTTGGCAAAGACTGGATGGGCAATTATTTTACAATAGATCATATTTAAATGGAAATTGTAACATTTGTTAAGGGCTTTAAAAAATGTTTGGAAGTAGGTTTTGGTTATTAATGTTTGCAAGAATATTTAATAAGGGTTATGTAGTGGTTAGTTGTTTACTTTTGTATTGATAATTGGTTGTGATTAAATTTTTATGTAAAATTGTAATTAATTATATTTAAATCATGAGTATATAGATTCCGTCATTATTAGAATGGACGATAAAGAAGAAACAAAGCAATGATGTTTTTTAGGACAATAATGCACGTTGTTAATTTTAGTAAGCCAGTAGAAAGGTACTAAATGTGTTGTAAACTTATACCATCAAATTAAATACGTTGTAAGATTATACCATCAAATTTAATATGGAATCACTGTCATTTAACAAAATAATACATCATAACATCATCATCTCTAAGTGGGAAGAGTATTAATTAGCACTTCCACCTCAAAATTCAATTGAAGCCAACTTTATGTCTTGTAGGGATGTTATTATATGATAATAAAATTAAATTTTAACCTATACCTATAGCTTTAAGTTGTTAAAGACTATATGCATATAAAAATGTGTCGGCAGGAGTAATTTTAATGGCATGCAATGTTTCATAAAGCGTAGCAAGTTTTTTATATTGTTTAGGTGTCATATATATTCCTTGCACATTATCGAAATACCGGCATTTGTGATGATACCCAAAGTTCAAGAGTGCACCAATCCTTTGAATTACCCCTCCTCTTTTCTTCTGCCTCCCTACCTATTAAAGGCCCACAAACATGGCTTGTTAATGATCCCAAGTATCTAATAATTCAAAGACTTTACCCTTTGCACAAATTAAACTTATGAATGTATTAAATTAGTACGTGGTTACATTTAATTTTACTTTTTATTTTAATTAAATACTTTTATTTGATAAGAGGAAACATTTTTTATCTGAGCTATCGACTTATTTTGGGGTATAACGAAGAGCCCAATCTCCATAACGAATAAAAAGAGGAAAAGAACACAAAACCTAACTAAAGCCAAAACCAATAAAACATTTCCCACAAGGGGAACTTAATTCCCCTAGAGGGATATCAAGAGCAACATTAAAACACAAGTCTATCACCAAACTAGGAGTGAAGAACCAAAAACAAAAATCAAGCCAAGATGCAAGTCTTCTACCAATTGCAACAAAAACCTAGAAAGGAGAAATCGGAGTGGAAACCAATCAAGAGGGTTCCAACCAATGGTGTTGTGACCCTCAACCACATGTTGAGGCCTATCTTCTCTCATTCCTTGACAAAAATTCTTTCATTGTCCATTAAGATCCATTTCACACCAAGTCTTTAGGCTCTATTCTTGATCTCTCCACTTTAGAATGTCCGGCTTTCTTCTTCGCAATGGAGCCCACATCAACTTTGGATTTATTGACATACATAAGGGGAGAGACCAAAAGCTTAGCTCCTGCAAGAAAAGGGGAGGCGAAGGGGAAGAGGATGGTTTTGAAGTAATCGAACCATAGGAGTGAGGAGGTGGATGGGAAGATGCAGGCATCAAAGAAGAAGCAATCAAGGTAGGCGAGGGGGCACAATGGGTAGGGGATGTAGAGGAGGAGCTAAAGACTGGTAGAAAATCTCACGGTTGCATCACTAGAAGTCCTGGCAAGGAGGACCCTCTAGAACATTGAGAGGCACGAAGCCTCCTTGTGACCCAGAAGGTTGCAGAGAATGCAAAAAGTTGAGAGGCCTTCATAGTTGAGGAATTAGATCCTCTTGCCTTGGGAGGATGATAAAAGCACCCAATGAAAAAATAGGTTTGGGGATGTCAATGAAGGTGCAAATTCTCACGAATCTAACTACAACCCTTTTGGTATTTTAGCTTAATAATAATACATATGCAAATATTATAGGAAATAAAATTGAGAATAGACATGAATATAGTTAAATAAATATTTTTTGTTCATTAAATTAATATTTTTTCATTATGCAATTTTATTTATATAATACATCTCAAGATTAACGTAAAATGAATAAATGGATCTAAATTAAATTACATTTCATATTTATCCATAAATATGTAATCAATTCTATTTAGATGTAAAGCAAAAAAAAAAAAATCCAACTTAATTACTAATCTAAATTCAAAACAATAAATGATAAAGAGAGGGTTTACATAAGTATCTTGATTTTTAGATAATCATTGTAGTCTAACAACATATTTTGGTGTTTAGGACAAGACATTGAAAACATAAAAAAAAAACTTGTAACCACCTACACACCTCCCCAAAATTTTACACTCATTTATGGTAACAAAAAAATGTGATTAAAATGTTTCTCACATATAAGAGACAACTAAAATTTGATTTGACAATAGCATTCATCAAGTCTAGGGATCTGAAAACTTCACTTGCCTGTCTGAATTTTCATGTTAATCTCTGAGAAATTGATCATCTTCTTCAAACCTTAATAGGAAAACTTATCTTGCTAAGGATAAGGAAAAGGATTTATTTTGGGACAATAGCTAATCATAAAGAGCAAAGAAATAAAAATGAATAAAAAGGACAATTAAGAAATAACAAAAAACATGGAAGTCAAGGGAGGTAGTGGAGATGGTGGGTCCTGAGACTTATCACCCCATCCTCCCAAAACATTAGTATCCTCATCTACAGGTAAGGGCTCCCAGCCATTAGTTTGTTGAGCTTCTAATTCATAATCTTTGTGGTTTTTTCAAGAGAGATTTCCAGAGCCAATCAAATAAATTTGTATTGCGGGGGAGGACCCCAACCACTATTGTGCCTTTGAAATTGAATTTGAAAAAATGATTATGAAGTTGACCATGAAATAAATGGTTGAACCAACAAAACTCAAGGATGTTATATTTGTGTTAAGTCATATCTATGATGAATAAAGGTAAAAAAAATTTATCTTCATAATAAATAATATCTTGTAGAGATATTTGATTTCTTATAACTAGGTAGTAAAACCCTCCACATATCTCATTATATACTAGAAACCTAAATACAAAATGCACGTCTAATTCTGATTCATTATTAAAAAATTTACACATGCACTAATGTTTAGAAATAAATCACATTAATTCCATGCAAATATTATTATAGCATAATCATAATTAAACCAAAGGAAAACTCTAAATAAAATAGACCTTGGTATATATTGGAGTATTAACATTACCATCATCTATTTGAATATAGCATTTCATGTAGTAGTGATACATTTTTATTTGCAATGGTCTTGATGGTTATGTTTAAGATGATTTTATGTAAATTTTTAAGTCTCATCTCTAATTACTCAATGAATATATTTTTTTATTATGCATGTAACATTGATAGAAAATATTTTATGAGGAATATGATTGATATCTATAGTAATTCCATGTAGGAGAGATGTACATTGAACATACCTAATGTTCTTGATACCTTGTTCACAAAACTTGATACATTATTTAAGATCTGTGAATATAAATCTATTATGCCCATTTTTTTTATTTTTCATATTAAATTATGAAGTAAAATTAATACAAGGAAAATAGTTGAAATATGAAGGGGATGAGTATCAAATTCAAAACAAATAATTGAAAATCAAGTGATTATTTTCCCCCAAGTTTTTGGATAATATCGAAAAACTATCTTTATCAACCCGATCTCAAATGGTACTATGAATTACAAGTCCCCAAATATAAAAAAAGTATAAAATATCATAGGTAATAGTAAAGTATGAAAGATACAAAAGAATTATTTACAAACATAAAACTAAAGCTAAAAACATAAAGTATGCACAGAGTATGATGGCTGATGTAACAATCTTATTTATCTATATAGACTAGGACATGAATATAATGTCAATAATATATATCCTACATATATTTGGAATGTGCAATAATGGTGCTCGTTATTGACTTTGATATAATAAAGGTAAATACATACTCAACCTATGCTCAAGGTCAATAAGGATTTTAAGCACCAACTAATTATTAGGCCCCTTAATGATATATTATATCAATGATAATATAAATTAAAATGTAATTCAGCTAAGAAGTAAAGTGTAATGCAATTGTTGTTCTATGATATTCAATTAATACTCTATAAATGCTTAACATCTTCTAGAATGCAGTGAACAATAATTGGCAGATGCTCTTCAGATTTCCCTATATTCTTGAATGCTTTCTCTATATGTTTGTATTATTGCATCGCTTGATAATTTTCAATTTCCTAAATGCACAAATACCCATGTGTATTTATAGACATGTTGAATTTAAATTAGGACCATATTGGCATACAAGTTGATAAAAAAAAAAACTAGTAGAAAAATTGACAAGAAAGGACCTACATCCTATGGAGGACCCAAAAAAGGTGGGAATAATCCACCCCTCGAAACATACATAATATGTTTTTGGTAAAGTCATAAAACCATAAGGGGGACATGGATAGAAGAAAGAGGGAAGAAGAGAAAAAATGTGGCAAGCATAATAAGGATAGTTAGAAATTTTTAAAAAAAAAGTATCAACAAAACTTAATCTGAAATAATAATCGACAAATATATACATCTTAAAACAATACAATTTTACAAATTAATAAATTATTTAAAACTATTTTTAAATATTTATAATTATTTTAACAACATTTTACTTTATTTTTTGTAATAAAATCATCCAAAAATTTTAATAATTAAAAAATTACGACAAATAAAAGTTTTTTAAATTTAAAATAATGGAATTTAAGCATTTTATTCCAATTCAATTAAAACTTTTTATTTGTAATAACATTTTTCTTTATATATATGATAATAAAATTACCTATAAATTTTAATAATTAAAAAAAATGACGAATAGAAATTTCCAAGGATAAGAATTGAGAATTATTTTTAACTATTCAACTAGTGGAGAACTTCTATCGAAACTAGCATATAAATCACCACATCAATTAACTAATTATTTTTGTTTGGGATTTTCAGTAATTCATAATATAGAAAAAAATATATCTAAATTAATAGAATTCACTTTTGATAGCTAAGTTTTATGCTAAATAATGACCATAAAGTTGTGAGTGAATAAGGGGGCATTCACTAGGTTGAGATCTTGGGTTCATTTTCCAAGAGATTAATCTTTTAAATTATAAATATAAAAATAAAAATAAAAAAATATTTTATAAAATAAATTTTTTTATTTAATAACATAATATTATGCAATATAATGATAATGATTTTTTTAAAATTAAATAAAAATAAATAAAAAATGTGTAAGTAAATTTATTTTCTCAATCTTCTATGTAAAGAGTGATTTTTAATTCTCTTTATTGATATTATCTTTCATAATCTCTAAATTTTATATATATATATATATTTTAATTACAATCAAACAACCATTTAAAAATTAAAAGATAATGTAAATTGACGAATTATTATATTTTAAATATAAATTATATTTATTTATATTTTTATTTTATATATATTTCTATGGGAAATCATAACTTCATATTATAAAATAAAAAATTATATTTTATAGATAGTTTTCATCATTTTGAAGGAAAAGAATCAAAGAAAAGAGAAAAGAACTCTCAAAAGAAAAGAACCAATATTCCCTCCACAACAAAAAAAGAGAAAATTGAGAAGAAAGGTCACCAAAATAGAATATACCATCAAGACTAACCTCGATATACTAGAATATTAATGGGAAGTATATCCCAAAAAATCTTCAAGTCTATCATTTTTACCTTTTTTTATACACCCTGCTCTGTCCCATGAGAGGACTCAATCATGACTATCTACAATTCTTAATTCTATTTACTAGAGGGTGATATAGAAGTCAAGGGTTCTAAAATTAGAAGCATCATCATCTCTTTATCAAAATATAAATTATTTGATTCATGCACTCTCTTCACTCCCCCTAACAAAATATCAATTGGAATAATCCTCATAGCTATACTCTAATCTTCATCTCCTTCCATTATTATAGGGACAAAATCCTCCAATTGAGGATCTAGTTCTCAAGATAATTCTTTTTTGGGTTTGAGGGATGTTAACTTTCCTCTGCATGATTCACTTCTACTTCCACGTCCTATGGCTCTAGAAAGCTACACCTTTTGAATGTTGGTTTTCACCCTTTTTTATGGGTGTGTTCATGCCTGGGGATAAGTAGCATAAAGATGTCCAATAAGTTTGTAAATAAACATAGAAAATTAGTATTCTCAAAATCCAATGTTTGAATATGTTGAATTTTTTCACATTTGATTATCATGTTATCCAGTAGGCCCTTGTTGAGATCCATTTCTACACAAATGTGAGTAAATGTGCATGATCCCATTTCCATTCTCTCAACATCAACGTTGATAAAATTTCCCAAGATATCTCCTATATTTTTGAAATCCCTCATGAGATGTAGAAAGATATTGGGGAGTCGCACCCAAATTGACATTTTGGTAATTGAATGTGAAATTGGATCAAATTTTTGAACCTAGGAAGTGAGGAAGTGAGGTAAAGACATCATTCCCCAAAACCAAGGGCCATCCACAAAGACTTTCTAATAATATACCTCATTAAAAAAAAGGACAACAAAGAACCCCTTGGAGCAAATAGAGATTTCACATTCCTTTGTCCATGTCATATGAATCCATTGAATTTATCAATTATTGGTGATTAGATTATTTTAAAAACCATTAAATTTACTAATTATTTCATCTTCATATAAGTTTAACTTATAAAGGGTCACATCTTCTTCTTTAATCTCCACCATCGACACCTCTTCCACTTATTCCACATTATAAGCACTAGATATGGGTGTAGGCCTTTGAGCATTTAGTTTAGTAGTTATTTTCTTCATTGCTTCATTCAAAGAACCAGCTTCAGAGGAAAATGGTATCCTAGTACCTACATCTCCTCCACATAATCTCATCACCAAAATCATGTTGGAGTCCTTGCTTATATCATACCCAAACAAATTGTTTAGATCCTCTAGTTGTTTTCTTGCATATATGAGACATTGATGCACTACAAGTATCATTTGAGAAATTTTAATTTTCTACTTAAAGTCATCTACAGACATTGTCGAATGCACCCAAAGCCATAAAGTTTTCTTAGAATAGCTATGGACCATAACTTGATATTGTATCTAATTTTCTTTGAATTCTTTGTCTAGATTAAATTTATTAGTATTTTTGCATTCATTCATTTTGTCAAACAATTGTCAGTCATCCTATGTTCCAAGCCTTTGTCATTGTAACATATTGACATAGAGCTCACAAGTCATGCATATGCCCTTCTTGACTATTGTCTCTCCCCCTTGTTACAACACATATGATGCACCAACATCATCCTCTGTGTATATTACTGAATTGACAATGCCAATTTCTATGTAAACATTTTTTGTACATCCTCCTCTTCCTAAGTTTTCCCTTGTATATCCTCAATGGTGGAACCATGATTATTGAATTGTGTAGGGAGATAATTGGGCTTAATAAGAATCTTACCCACTACAGAGGATTCGTGACTACCATGGAATACTTGGTCTACATTTGTGAATTTAGGCATATTAATTTGAATCACTCCATTTATGTTATGAGGGTTTATTATCACTACCTATAGATTTGACTAGGCACTAGAAAAAATATAGTTATTCATAAAATAAATTATCATATTTTCCAAGGACTAATAAAAATACAATAATGTGTTCAAACATTTTGGAAAAAAATAATCTCACTTAATTTCAAAGTCCTCATTCTAATGGTAAAAAATGTGGACCATTTTGACATATATATTAAAAATATTGCAAGGAGATATCATAAGTGTCGATATTTCTCGATCTAATAATTAAAATTAAATTAAAAGTTAAATATTTATTAAAAAAATTAAAAGTAATTTTATGTATGTCCATGTCTCTAGGACATCTATCCAAGAAATCTTGAAAAATATTATATTTTGAAAAAGTTATGAGGAGGGGAGATCAACCACTCAATACAATTTTATATACATGAAACATACATACTATGTATTTAGGCATTAAAAATATATTTTTTATTTTTAAATACAAATTCAATCTACATTTAAAATGCAACATTTCACTAGTTAATACAATTTTCACATTTTTTATTATTTAGTCATTATCACCTATGCATATTGAAAACTATATACATTTTCACTTTTTGGTGTCCATTTTATACCAAAAAGTGGGATACACTATTATGATTTAACTCATTGTATTTTTATATGTAAAGCACTCCAAGAAACTTCAAAAAAATGTCAAACCTAAGAAATAATGATAATCAACAATCAATACACAAGGAATCATGCCAAGGTAAAAAGGACCTACAAAAGGGATAGAGTCTGAATTGGAAAGTCATTGATTCTAACCTGGTCAATATCAACAGACTAAAGATTATAACCTAGAGGGAAAAACATCTCAAAATATAAATTAACATAAATAGACGATGGAAATCTAGTATCTTAAAGCGAACAACAGATAGATATGAAGTGTGTATGAGGAAATCAAAATGAACCAAGGTCGAGGGGGGTTTAATATGGGTTGAAGGTGTCTGAATATAGCTAAATATACACAAATGGACCAAGTGTATAAATTTATGAAAAATATGTAATAGAAAATGGTCTTGTATCAAAATTAAGTGTCTACACTTGGATTTCTTGATTGTGCTCCAAATATTAGTTTTATTTTACTTTTTAGTAATTATTTACCAAATGTTTGGAAATTGTGGTCACATGGACAACAATGATGGGATTATGAATTCAAATGTGTTTTGTGAATACAAAAGAATTTTAGAAATATTTTTTTAACATTTCATGAATTACTTAAGCAATTTAAAATATTTATTTTAGAAAAAAGTGTTATATTTGTAAACTATCAAATTTAAAAATATATATCAATTTGAAGTAAAAATATGCAATACTCATCAACATTTAACTTACTCTCACAAATCTTAATTGGAAGATTACAACATGTATATGCCACAACTTTGAGAATGATATAATAAATTTAGTATCATATCAAGCCATAACACTAAGAATCTTTTCCCATTCACCAAACATAAGTAAAGTTTGTATTGATCCTGAACCTTCACTTGAGGTAATTTATCATTTGTATTTTTACAAAATGTTTTCACATGGATTATAATGATGGTGAGAGGAACCTGTATGCTAAAATATAAAAATTCATAAAAATACTGAATATATTAAAACTATATTTCTTTTATGGAAGGAATAACTTCGAATCACTTACCACTTCAAGGGAGCTACCTCCTTTGAGAGAGATCAATTACAATTTTTCTTATTTAATGATATTATAATGAGCTATGCTCTCTTATTTATACTATTCTAATATATCACACTCTAACATTCTATGCATGTAGGATTATTATTATTATTTTTCATTACTATTCACTATTCTATTATTATACCTCTATCTAGGTACATTAGATTCCATCCCCTTTAAAAATGTTTTTCCCTCATAGCATGATAAGAAATAATTAATAAAATAGGATGCAGACCAAATAGAGGCATGACCATGCATTCGTTTAGGCTTCCACTTCTTCTTTTGGGACTAGGATGTGAACATGTACAATAACAATGTGAACTCAAACACTACAACATGAGAGTCAAGTGCATAAAGATCGATGGATGGAGTAACCTCAAATTGAAACATGATGTTAGATTCGATCACTAAAAGTTGAATCTTCAAAATTAGTACCTCAAAATTAGAACAAGGGTGCATAAAATATACTGCTTGGTGAGCCAACATGCCATCCCCTTAGAATTTTTCTATGAGGGATTTGAAGACTTGATTCCCTACTTGGGATCTATGATTGTTAGCCTGAGCTCATCAAAACCCTACTTGAGTATGGTGATTCCCTGAATGGGCTCATCTGAAACCTATTGAGGTGCATCCAAAAGGGGATAATTGTCTGGTTTGTTGATGGCCTGAAAAGGTGGTGTTGTGTAGGGACGCAACAATAAAAGTGTCTCACCATGATAATAGCATACCAATATTTTGTAAGAAAAGCTAAGACATGTGCTTCTATTAGAGGTTGAGGTTGTAACATTATAACCTATGCTTTAATATTATCTTGAATCCCATTGATGAAGCATCTTCGGTAGAAATCATCGGATAGGTTTTCAAGTGGATTAACTAGTTTGTCAAACTCTATCCAATATTCTCTAATTGTGCTAGTTTGACGAAGGTGCATCAATGCTTTAGATAAACTATGAAGGCTCATGATTACAATTAATTGGATGTTGGATTCAACCTAAAATGCATCCTTACACAAATAATTCTAGTGATTTTTTTTACAATAGAAGCAGTCATTAAAACTGTGATAAATTCTACAATACTTAATATAATTTAAAACTTGAAAATGTTCTAAAAATCTAAGGTAGGCACACAAAACACATAAAAATTTTAGCACAATTCATTATTATGTGAGAGAAGTGTGTAGAAGAATGTAACTTTTTTGTTTTACAAAAGATGCAATCACTAAAACTATGATAATTTTCAAAATACTAAACAAGAATTAAAAATTCAAACTATTTTTAAAAACTAGAAATAAGACGCACAAAACCTTAAAATAGTTTATCTCTACTCACTACATTTTGAGAGAAGTTTGAATATAAATAGTGAAGTTCTTTGGGATTAAAAACATAAATCTGTACTACTTAGATTTTCTCCATGAAGGTCTCAAATGTGCTAGCAAAAAAACCATGATCATGGAAATGGTTCTAGAAAGCACTCTGATACTAGATGAGAGGAACTTATATGCTAAAATATAGAAAATCATAAAAATGTCAAATATATTAAAACTATATTCCTTTTATGGAAGGAATCACTCTAAATCACTTGCTACTTTGGGGGGCTACCTCCTTTGAGCAAGATCAATTACAATTCTTCTTCTTTGATGATCTTTCAATGGGTTATGCCCTCTTATGTATACTAATCTAATCTATCCCTCTCTACCATTCTATGCATGTAGGATTATTATTACTATTCATTATTTTACTATTATACCTCTATCTAGGTATATTATATTCTATCCCCCTTAAAATGTTTCATCCTTAAAACTTAATAAGAATTACTCAATAAAATAGGATGCTGACCAAATGGAGGCCTGAACATGCATTCATTTAGGCTTTCACTTCTTATTTTGAGACTAAGATGTGAGCATGTACAACAAAAATGTGAACTCAAATGCTACAACATGAGAGTGAAGTGCATAGAGATTGATGGATGGAGTAACGTCAGCTTAAAACATGAGGTTATGTCAAGCACTAAAAGTTGAATCTTGACAATCAACACTTCAAATTTAAAACAAGAGTGCACAAAATATCTTCCTTCGTGAGCCAACATGTCGTCCCCCTTAGCATTTTTCTATAAGAAATTTGAAGACTTGGTTCCCTGCTTGGGCTCTTTGATTTTTGGCTTGGGTTGATTGGGGACCTACTCCAGCATTGTGATTTCTTGAATGGGTTCATTTGGAACCTACTGAGGTGCATCCAAAAGGAAATCATTGCCTAGTTTTTTTATGGCTTCAAAAGGTGATGTTGTGCAGGGATGTAGAAATAAATGTGTCTCACCATGATAATAGCATATGTGATCTTTTATGAGAAAATCTAAGCCTTGTGCTTCTATCAAAGATTGAGGTTGGAACATTATAACCTCTGCTTAAATCTCATCTTAAAGCCTATTGATGAAGCATCTTTGGTATAAATCATCAGATAGGTGATCAAATGGATTGATCAATTTGTCAAACTCTATCCAATATTCTCTAATTATGCTAGTATGATGAAGGTGCATCAATACTCTAGATAAACTATGAAGACCCATAATTATAATTAATTGGATGTTAGATTCAACCAAAATGAATCCTTACACAAACACTTTCAATGACCTCCTTTTTTTAATTTATTTTTTTACAATAGAGGCAATCACTAAGACTACGATAAATTCTACAATACTTAATGAAATTTGAAAATTGAAAATTTTCTAGAAAGCTAAGATAGAAGTGCACTAAACTTAGAAAACTTTTTGTGCAATCTGTTATTGTGTGAGAGCAATATGCAGAAAAATAGTCTTTTTTTAATTTTATAAAAGAATAAGTCACTAAAACTATGGTAACTCCAAAATACTAAACAAAAATTAAAATTTCAAACTATTTTGGAAAGATGGAAATAAGATGCACAAAACCCAGAAATAGTTTAGCTCAATTCACTACCTTTTGAGATCAGTTTGAAGATGATTAATTAGGTTGTTTAGGATAAAAATGCAAATCTTCACATCTTGTATTTTCTCTATGAAGCTCCCAAATGTGCTTGCAATAAAAATCACAATCGCGAAAACAGTCCTAGAAAGTGCTCCAATACCATATGAGAAGAACCTATATGCTAAAATATAGAAAATCATAAAATACTAAATATATTAAAACTGTATTCTTTTTATGGAAGGAATCACTTTGAATCTCTTGCTACTTCGAGGGGGCTACCTCCTTTGAGCAAGCTCAATTATAATTCTTCTTCTTTGATGATATTACAATGGGCTATGACCTATTATTTATACTATTCTAATCTATCTCACTCTACCATTCTATGTATGTGGGATTATTAGTACTATTTATTACTATTCACTACTAATCACTATTATACCTCTATCTAGGTACATTACAGATAGAATCAGGTCATCAAGTTATGATTTTTTGTAATATTTTGTTATATACATGTATGTTAAAGTGCTTAATACTACAACATATGACTAACAATATCTTTTGATTCATATTTGATGGATGTGCATATATTTATGCATCCTAGCCTTCTTGGTTGTGTAATGAATATAATTGTAATCCTATTTTTTAGAATGCCTTTACCAATTGTTTGACAGTTTTGGTCTTAAAGACTATAATGATATCATTAGGACATTTAATTATGATTTGTGACTATGAAAAGATATAGATATTGATTTTTTTGGCATTTCATGAATGAATTTTGCAATTTATTATATTTATTTAAATAAAAGTTGTTTAATTTTGAAAGTACTGATTTAAAAAATATATCATTATCATGTAAGAATCTCCAATGACTTTTCAACATTTATCCCTATGCCACAAATTTTATTTTTCAAAATGTAGTATTCATATGTTGTTGTATTGAAAGAAACATCCAGAAAAGAAAAATATCAAGACATAACACTGAGATATTTTCCTAATCATCAAACATAATTAAATGTTGTATTGATCGTGTGCCTTTATTTGAGGGAATTTATCAATTAAATTCTAATGAAATTTGGTCGCATGGAATACAATGATGGACTTAGGATATTTAATTTTTTTTAGTGGTTGTATTTCACAATATACATGTCTATGATGGTATTTTATACTAAACCATATGAAAACTATCCTCTTTTGATCATGCTTGGATGGTTGTGCATACCCTTATTTACGTTGGCTTTATTGATTATGCTATGAATATGTTTGACACTTATGGTCACATGAAATGTAATGATGGGATTAAGGCATTTAAGTGTTTTATGAAAATAAAATAATCTTAGCATTGATTTTTTGAAATTTTATATTACTTGTGCAATTTAATATGATACCTTCAATAAAAAATCTCAATTTCTTTTGTTATATACTTCATTAATAATCTGCAATACTTGTCAACATTTATCTCTATGACACAAATTCCATTTAGAAAATTGTAACATTTATATGTCATTTCATTGAAATAAACATCTACATAATTCAATAATATATTGAACCATAACACTAAGATCCTTTCCTATTCACCAAACACAACTAAATTTGATAATGAAAGGAAATGTCTCAATTGCATTTCAGCAAAATATGGTCACATGGACTACAGTGATGGACTTATGGAATTCAGTTGTGTTTTTTCCTTCACATATTGTAATATACACATTTTTTAGGGGTGTTTTCAAATACAACACATGACAAAAAATTGATTTTGAGCATGCTTTGATAAGTGCACATTCCCTTATGTAACAATTTTAAATTATTTGAAAAAATCATGTAATGATCACATCAAAATGTCCAGTGTAATTATTGAGTTAACCCTAATGAAATTATTGTGTTAACCCTAATATAATCTTAATTACAGAATATGGAAACATAGAGAAGGCATGTGAACTAAATAAAAAATAAATCAATGATTATATGAAATCCTAATGTAGTAGCTACCAAATTATATCAACTTCATAACCAACATGAAGTTGTCAGATAAAATTTACTAATTTAAAAAACATATCATGTCATAATTCTAAGATCCTTGCATCCTCACAAAACACAACAATATGTCATAAGTCCATCATTGTAGTCCATGTCACCACCTTTCATTCAGTCATTTTACCAAATCGTTCATGTGTGTTATGTGTGTTTCCATCTTTTTTATACATGTCTATTACAATGTTTGCAATTAAAACATATGAAAAAAATTTGGATTTTGATTATACTTTTATGTACCTACACAACCTTACGTATTAATCTAAAAGTATTATGTAAAGTACACAACTTCTAATCTAATCTCAATTACAAAAATGTGCACCAACCAAAACATGGTAGATAAGGGACATGAATTTTGTGACAAATTACAGCATCCATATGTTACTACAATAAATGCAAAGATTATTTGGCATTCGAAGCACACCTATAGTAATAATGACAACTATTAATACAACATGACCTTGATATCTATGTAAATATTTTTATGTCTTTTTTAAAAATAGACATCAAAATTTTGGCATACAGTTCACTATGTCGATACTACGTTCATATTTCCACATACACATGCATCTTGAAGTGAATTACAATGTGGAAATTTTCCCCAAATAGAAAAAATAATGCAGTCAATATTTTGGTCCTTACATCAAAAACTTTCAACGTCCATGAATATATGTAAATTATGACATCAAATTTAATGATGAATTGTTTGACCAATTTCGACATGCATTTCCAAATTTTCAACCTTTAAACCCCTTGATTTTGAAGTTTGGACGTCAAAATTGATTTAAATGTTTCAATAAAATGTTGTAGTGTGTGAATTCATGATGTAACAATGCAAATATATTCCAAACACTGATTGATGTGTAAATTCTAAAAGAGGTTCTTCAATGTTGGGAGGAATACTTCACATTTTAAGCATCAGTGACTGCCCAGACTAATTGAAACCTTAAATCATTGTTTTTAATCAAAAATGCCCCTTCTCCTTCAAAGTCACTCTAGACTCACCTCCAATGGGTTTTCTTGATTCATTCACCATCAAGGGGGAATACAATTTAGGAACAACTACTAGATCTTAAAATTATGACTTCTCAATATCTAAATGAGTTCATGATGCCTCTTTTGCCATGCACTAGTAAGAATTTAGACCCCTTGGAAAGTGATCATAGTAAAAGCATCTTGGCCATGTAATTATTGATTCTTTTTGCTCTGAAAGTACCGAAATAAAATCTTCCATTGGCTTTTTCTTAGCTTTGGTTTGAAATTTTCATCCTCATTAGGCCTAGGTGGCTGCTTATAGAGCACAATGCTGAAATTTTTCTTATGCATTAGCTACCATGGAATGTATTGACTAATTCCACTTACGGTTTGGTCAAATTTTATTGATAATGCTCTTAAATTTTCTAAGAATGGATCTAAGGTTCCAATCCACCATTTATCATCAAATCCAGTTGTAGAATATGTGGTAAGAAGTCATCAAACTATATGATAAATCACAAAGATGTGACTAGATTGTAGGAGCTGAAATGTCATCCACTTTCATGACTCAATGAGTTTATTTTTGTAAAAAAATAATTAGGCCTCAAGAAGATCCAAGGCTTGCACAAAAAATGAACCTAGTCCAGCTCATTACATTTGAAAATATAAATAAATTAATAGTTCAAATATGATGTTAGGCATATTACAATATGAGTTACTAATCAATTTTATTTATGAGTCCTAGGTGAGATCCTCTAATGATCATCCATAATGACCGATATCAAAATGACTTGTCCAAGTTGCATCTTCAAAAACCTTGCTCTTCAATTTAACTAAACATTCCTTGTATTCTTTGTCTTTTGTCTACATGATGACTCTAGAATCCAAAATTGATTTATTTTTTTTCTTTCTCATCTTAGGGAGCTGCTGCCTTTAATCTAGAATAGATGAATATAAACTATAATCATCATTGCTTGGTTGTCCTTAATGGTAAGGGTACAATTCTATAATATTGTATATTGGGGATATGTTGATTCCACATGGCAACTCAATCTCATATGCATTATCCAAAACCCATTTCAACACCTTACACAATCCTATTTTATTCCATTTGAGTTTGTTTAGGTCCCTTTCGAAAACCTATCCTTCCTCAAATGAGCAAGGACCAATTCACCTACCTAAAATTCCACCTCCCTTCTCTTAAGATCTGCATGCTCTTTGTATTTGATGGTACTTTAATTCAGTTATTCATGCACATGTTCATGTACCTCCTTCATGTAATCAATAAAGTCTTCCACTTTAGCACTATTCATTCTCACATCCATCAAAGCTCAAATGGATGGCACCTCTAGGATTGTGCCCATATGCTAATTGAAACTATGTTTTTCTAATGCTTCTATTCACTTAATTGTTGGAAGAAAAATTATCGTGTGCCAAGACCAAATCCAAGGTCCTGGCTTGTCTCTTATAAAACATCTCAATAACTTTCCAAGGATCTTATTTACATCCTCTATTTGAGCATTAGATTGTGAATGATAGCTAAACTGAACTGTAACTATTTGTTCTACTTCTTACACAATATCCTCCATAAATTCCCAAATAACATTGTACCTCTATTTGATACCATGTTTTTTGTTATCCCATGCAATCTGATACCTCCATGAAAAATAAGTTCACTACATTGATAACATCATTAGTCTTTTTACATGTAACAAAATGAACCATGTTAGAAAATATATAACAATTATGAATATGGAATCGTTTCCCTTTGCTTTTATTGGAAAGCCTAAGATGAAATACAAGCTTATGTGCTCCCAAGATATTTGTGGAATTGGTAATAGTTTGCACAACCCTACATTTTGAAGCTTGCTTTTGTGTGGTTGACAAGTTCTTAAAAAATTCTAGAAAAAAATTCACATCTACTCCTATCTTCAACCAAAAATATCTCCCTTAGTTGTGCCAATGTATTTACAAAGCCAAGATGTCCTTCAAAACCTCCACTATGCATTTCCTTAATAAGGTTTTCTCTCAGTGAGCCTTGGGTCACACACAAATTTTATCATCTACACCATAAATCTTCTTGAAGAAATTAGTCCAACCATGGATTTCCATCTGTATTGATTGGAATCTTGCATCCCACCCATGCCTCACTAAAATTTGCATCATCCTTTTACAAATATTTCATATAATCAAACCTAGCTACTTATATTTATATCTCATTTAGAAAAATAACTCTTCTACTCAATGCATCAATGACATGCTTAGATATCCCTCTCTTATAGTTGAGAATAAATGAACAACTTTGAAGAAACTCTACCCACTTCATATTGTGTTGATTCAACATACCTTGACTATTGATGTACTGCAAGGCCTGGTGATTTGTATACAAAACAAACTTTTGGTAAAAAATATTGTCACCACTTATTTAGAGCTTGCACCATGATGTAGAATTCCTTACCATATAGATTTTATTAATGCTTGATATCATTTAACTTCTTACTAAAATATGCTATAGGTTTATTCCTTGAATTAGAACATCTACCATCTTTGTCCCACTTGCATAAAAATCCACATGGAACACTTTATTGAAATATTGTAATGCGAATACTAGTTATTTAGTGATCTTCTCTTTAAACAATTTGAAACCTCTTTAAGTTTCTTCCATCCACACATTATGTTTGGTCTCCTCTCATAGTTTCAATAATTTGTACACGAATAACACTAAAATGACAATTCAACTTCAAGTAGAAGCTAGCCAAACAATGAAAAATCCTTGCATCAAATATGCTCTTTAGATTTGGAAATTCCAATATTACTCTCACCTTTTCCAAATCCATTCTAGATTCAATATGGGACACTATTATTTCAAATTCTACCAGTTTTTTTTGCATGAAACTAACTTTTTCAAGTTCACGAATAACTTCTCCTGATTCAATTTCTCTAATACTTGCGTTGAATTCAATGTGTGTTCTTATTTTGTCCCAATGGAAATAATAATATCATCAAGATAGACAACAAAAAAACCTAACACTTCATAAATTAGCCACATAAAGGTGCTTGGCATAGTGGTCAATCGAAAAGGCATCACTAACCACTCATACAACATGCTAAGAAAATCCTTGTTCGTACTCACATGGGTGAGTAATTATATTAGTATGATAATAATGTAATTTTGTGTGTAAGAGTTGTATGTGTTTAATAACTCATATAGATAGGATTATGTGAGGTGATTTAGAGATATGTGAGATAATAAAGGTAGGGATGAGAGAGATTTTAAGGAGAATATAAGTTCTTAAAGATTATCCTTGACTCCTCATTTGTAAGAGTTGATTGAACTATAAATGTGTAGTTATCTTTAATGAATAGCATCCCCAATTGAATATAGTAATTTATTAGTATTGTGTATTTTTACTCCTATTATTCTATATGGTAACCTTTTATAATCTATACCAAAAATATCACAACCCTTCCTCTGTCTTGAATGTGGGCTGCCACTCATCACCTCTCATATTCTTATTTGATGATATCCACACCTCAAATTTATCTCGGTGAATTACTTGCCTCTACTTAGTTAGTCCATGAGATCATTCATGCAAGGAAATGGAAACAAATACTTGATTTTTATCTTTTTGATTGATTGATAATAAATACACATTATCCTCTTATTGCTTTTATTTTATGCTAACACTACTAATACAACACATAGACTAAGGCTCTATCTTATTAATCCTTTGTATATAATCTATTTCACTTTCCTATTGACCTCTTCATTTTCCATGGGATTCAATTGATACATTGCCTTGTTTGGAAGACTTGAACCTAATATCAAGTCCATGTAATGGCTTATGCTTATTATTTGTGGTAATCCTTATGGAGGGTCATTTTAAATGACCTTATTGTATTATTTGAGTAACTCACTATTTTCCTCGGGCATTTCATTTGATTTTCTAGTTGTCACATCCTTCATTGGCTTGGAAATGAAAGCATACATTCCACTACTTTATTTTCTACCTTCAACAATTCTTTACTTGAAACTAAGAGAAATTTGTCACTATTGTTTGATTTGTCCTCCTTTTCCTTCAACAGACTCAAAAGTGTACTTCTTACCATCCTTTTCAAGTGTGATAGCATATTCTCTCCAATAATGTATAACTCTTCTATCATATTGCAATAGTCGACCCAACAAGACATGGACAACATCCATTGGCATAACATCACACCAAACTTCATCCTTATAAGACACTATTAAAAAAGTAACTAAAAATTATTCATTCACTAATAATTGGTGGCCTTTTTCAAGTCTTGACTATTTGTAAGGACTAAGGTGTACTATCCTTTTCAAGCCAATCTTTTCTAACATTTCACCAAACACTAAATTGTCTTTGCTACCACTATCAATGATAACTTTACAACACTTACCACCTAATTTGCATATGGTTGTGGAGATATTCCTCCTTAGCAATGGTTAATTTTGCTTCTTTTTTGATTTCAAAAATACCTTTTTTTTATCATGAGCATATATTTGTATTCAAGTTTTTTAGTGTGATATGGTGATGTGACCAATTCTTCATTATCTTGTGCATCATGAGTGTTGTCTTCATTTTTTCTTGCATCATTTTGTGCCTCTTGGGAACTCATAGACCATATAGCCAATGTCTCCACATACGAAACACATTCTTACAAAGGAACTCCTCTTCTTCTTGAAGGATACGATCTACTTCTTGATGGTTGATTATGATCTTGCGAAGTATTATCTACTCCTCCATGCTCTTTTTTTCCCATTTCATTAATTGGTGGAGTCCTTCTTCTAGTGAATCTACCTCTACTTCTTCTTGTACTTTTGTTTTTTTTCTACACAAATTATCCTCAATGTTCAAGGCATAATGATAAGCCTCATTCACAATTATCATTTTGAATATAGTTAATTCATCCAGGTGTTGAAATATTAATCTATTTAGATAAGTAGTAGTTTCTTGCTTCTCTTCTTCTTTCATATATGTTATAATTTGCAAGCACACAAATTTGTGTACTCTTACACATAAAACTCCTATATCAAGTTTTGAAATTTATTGAACATCTTGTATTAATGGTCCAAGGCTAGGAACTTTTTCTTAAGAAGCTTTAGAAATTTAGGCCATAACCTTATTTTTACGTTGCATTATCTTTTTCGAGACTGCTGGAAACTATGCCCATCATAGGGCAACATTTGACTTCATTTTGGTGACATCAAAACTTTACTTTTCTTGGATCATCTTCCTCCAAGTTTTCCATATCAAAATATCTCTCAATCTCCTTCATTTTATCTACAAATAGGTCTGGTTTAAATTTCCTTTAAATCTTGACACATCTGGCTTGACCTTGGGCCCTTTTTTGGATATATAGTTTTAATTAATCTTTCTATGGGACTAGAGTCCAAGTGGGTTCCCCTTGTACCTCCACTTCATCCTCAAATTCTTCCTGGCATACTCTAGCCTCCAAAGCCTCCATTATGCTCAACAATTCTTCATTTGGATCTCTCATATGTCCTATTCTACCTCTCTTGATCACATTGACAACAAATCCTCTTTGGGCCATCTCTATTTTCCCAATTCTTTCTTGTTGGAAGATGTTTCTCTGTCACAATCAATCTCTAACTTTCTTGCTCACTACCCACCTTTTACTAATGGAAAACAAGCTGCTCTTCTCTCTTTTTAATCTATCCAGTTACAATAATAATACTCATTACCCAAAAAACTATATCAAAGCACATGAGGTTATTATAAAATGGGCCAAAGACACGGAGGTTAATTTAGATTCATAAATTATCACTATATGTTCCACTGATCATGCTAAGGGAATCTACAAGTTGCCTCAACAAGCATTACAACACCAATACATTTCCTTTACTTGATTATTTGATTATTTCATCGTGCACGGAGCACACAGAGAGGATTATTTTATTCTAATAAAACACAATTCTAAAGAAAGTACATTTCAAATAAATAATTTAAAAGAGAAAAAGAAGATAAAACATAAAATACAAAGCTAAGTTATTGAGATATTACCCCTAGCAACTCATGACTATTTAGTATAATAGTGGGTTCATTTGTACCTATGACTTTGAGGTTGAAAAAAGGAGTTTGAATTTGAACCATCATAATGAATAAGATCTCATAGAGAGCCTTGATACTCTATAAAGAAGTAGTAAAACCTACCATTGATCTCCTAATACACTAGACACATAAATATAGAATGCTCCTATGATTCTAGTTTATTAATGTAAAGTTTACATATGCATTGATGTTATAGAAGGAAGTGATCTGAATCCATTTAAATTTGATGAGAGCATACTCAAAATTTCTCCCAAAAAATCCATAATTGATCTCAAACCAAAAGATATCCTATTGTACTTGGGAGTAATAACACGTCCATCTTCTATTGGAAGATAGTGCTCCAAGTAGTGATGCATTTTGATTGACAATGGTTATGGTGGTTTTATATAAGTTGACTTTAGGTAGGATTTGTATATCTCATCTTAGATGCCTCTATCAATGACTCTTTTCAACATGTAGGGAGCATTGATGAACAAGGTATTAGGAGGCAAATGATTGATATCCCTACCAATTTCCTATAATAAAGACATACATTGAGCATACCAAGTGTTCTTAGTCCCTTGTTCACATAACTTCATATATGATTGAAGATCCTTGAATGGATATCTTTTATGCCCAATTGTTGTATTTTTCATACATATTAATCTATGAAGAAACATAACTACATGGAAAATAATTGAAATATGATAGGGGATGGATGCCAAATTCAACATTTTTAAAAAAATATATAAATGACCATTTTTCTCACAAATTTCTGGATAGCATAGAAATAAAAACTCCACTAACTCAATCCCAACTTGTACAATGAAATCCAAGTCCCCAAATCTTAGAACCATACAATATTTTTACCGAAATTAAGATTTGACAAATACTCAAATTTTCTTTGTCATCCTAAATCTAAAGCTAAAAATATTGTCTCTCAAGTGTAATAAATGCAACATAACCATTGCATAATCTCTTTTCTTCATTTGGAGAATATTTAAGGGAGGTCCTTTGAAAAGTACACCAAGGTCAGAATAAGAGAAAAGCATTTAACCAAAGTCTTTTGAAAATGAGATTAGTTTCATTTGTTTTTTGCTTAGTTGTGGTAAAAACTATAACTTTTGTTTTACTCAAGTTCACCTATGAACCATGAGAATCACAAAATGAGCTTAGAATGTCAATATGTCTTTGTATACCTGAAGAGGTATGTGACATGAGAATAATGTCATCAACAAATAATAAAATCATTATGATTATATTATAAAGAACGCAACCATCACTTATTTGCCTTGCACTTGCAATGATATCCTTTAATTCATCTATGTAGAGACCAAAGAAAGTAGGATAAAGTGGAAAACCCTATTCAACACCAATGGTGTTATTGATATCTTCTATAAAACTAGTAGGAGTTTGGACCTAGCCAACCACCTTCTCATAAAGAGTCATCATAAGAAAAACCAAATGTTTTGGAATATGTAGATCTTAGAGTCATTGGATTAGAAGGTTGACCAAGAATAGTCTCGAATGCCTTTTGAAAATAAACAAAACAACAATAAACATTATCCATAATTATTTTTATTTTTTTATTACAACTTTAAGCATCAATATATGGTATAATATTTAGTGATTCCATCTAAAACCTTCTTTCCCTTTTTTATGAATTTTCTTGGACTCTATAAATCTATAAATTAAACTATCTAACATATTAGTAAATAGCTTACTCAAAGTGTGACCAAACATAATGGTTCTATAATTATTTAGATCTCATTGGTTTATTTATATCAATGTCCATGCATGTGGAAATCCATGAGAAGTCACTATATTGAAGAGATCAACAATATATGTTGTTAGAATATTTGGAATACTATGAAGAAATTTTGCTTTTAAGTGCTCTATGTCAGTTGATTTACTTGTCTTGAGTTGTAAAATAGTTTGCAACACCATATAATCTATGAAGATACACTTAACTTGTACTTTGTTTCCCACTAAGATTGAGACTTGGTTTGGAATTTCATAAAGAGAAGATGCATAATTAGACCAAGTATATTTGTCAGATATGACACATGATGATTTTCATAGAAATAAGGTTTTAAAAAAGGGTTTAACATTGAACTTGAGAGTGTTGAGTGTAGCTCTTGTATTCTTATTCAGATATATCCTCTTCTTATTTCTTAAGACATAACAATATTTTTTTTGAATAGACTTCTTCATGTAGGGATCCTAGGGAGTAATGTGTGTTGTAATTCTCTTAAGAGATATACAACTACTGCCAAACCAAACATTGCAACAAAAATATACAAGTGGCATGGGGAGAGCGGGGTGAGGAGTTTAATGGGGTGACTGTGAATATAATGAGGGAAGGATTGAAGTGTTGTATTCCAAATTTCTCTAGAGAGAAACTAAGCTCTTTCTAGTAGAGGATGTCTGATGTGATTTGAAATTCCTTATTGGAAACAAAAGGGATTTGTGCTTACAAAAATATGCATTGGAATTGTTTGTACATAGACTTTCATAAATTATAAAAATGATTTATAATTAGATTGATCTATAATGGTTTCCAAATGTGTACCCAATACCTATTGCAGTTTTAAGAAATTAGATTTGTAATGTATTGCAACACTTTGTAGTAGGGGTGGCTTGTAATGAATATTCCAATGCTATTGGGAAAAGTTTGGAGCTTGTGTGTATATGAATAAACTTGAAAAATATGTGTTGTTTACAATATATTTTACATGACATATATATCCATAAATGTTATGTGCTTAGAGACATATCTATCATTCATTTTGATTCTACTTGAAAACATTAATTTAACCTATTTTTTAGTCTCCAAAGATCCTATTAATACTCACCTTGTAGTTTAGAATGATATGCAAGTTGCATGATAAATATGTTTGAAACTCAAGATCACATGTTGATATTATGCCAAACATATAACAAAGGCATAATATAGTCAACAACAAACATGCAATTTTAAAAATCTACTCACAAAATACCATATTAAAAAGTATAAATATGGTAATAAATAGCATGTACATAGAATACAATGTACCATAGATGTTAGAGATCAGAAATTATAGATTCAAATTGCTAAAACCATCACAAATTAATTTAAGTGTTATAAGAATGAACAAAAACAAAAAATATATACAAGATCTTAATCTTAAAAGAAGTCTATAGAAGCTAGACTAAAAGGGTAGAAAGTATTAACGAATCTTGTTCATAAATTATCAATAAACTCTACAATGTTGAGGAAAAGTTAAGCTATCTTAAAATACACTTTAGATACTTAATTTTATAGTTTATAAGTATATCATTAAAGATATTTTTTTAAAAAAATACTACAAACTATCAAATAATTATTGTCTTGACTTCTACCATGAAGAAAAATTTAAATCATTTTGATTTTCTCTTTCATTCTTGTGGAATAGATAAACTCTACAACTTCATTCTTATACAAACCATAATATTTATTTACCTACAATTCAACAAATATAATTATAAATTATAAATTGAATAGACAAATTAAAAACATGCAAGTTCAAATTTCATTAAAAACATTACAATTGAAAAACACTTTTACAATATAGAACAAACACCTTCTGATGGAGCAAGTAGGTGCGTGCTTCTCTTCATGGTCCCAACAGATCTTCTATAAATTAAAATAAAAAATATAAAAAATGAAAAATCCATTTGCTAACTTGGATGGAATGTGCATATTAAAAATAACCCAACCTAGAAATGGATTCAACCACTCATATAGGCTTATTTTTACTTGCAAAAAGAAGTTAAAAACTTTAACAAGTGGGAATTCAAAATTGTATGTTGATACTTTGTATCCATGAAAACATATGATGTTCTACGAGAATGCCACAACTGAGAAAATCTCACTTTTTTATCAAATTCCATTGTTCACTGCAATTTACAAGAAAAGAATTTGTCCCCAAATAGTTTTCCATATAAAATTTAAGGTTGAACAACTACTGCTAATGAATTAATATTCTTAAAATACATGAATGTTATAGATTTACCATGATCTATGATAGCAAAAACCATGGCTTCTAACTAATTTGACAGGGTTATTGGGATGCAATCCTAGCAATCCTCCTTCATTTGAGGTGAATAAATATATCTACCAAATATTTATGACTAAAATTTTGGACATTTTTATATTGTTAGCTCACTTCAGGCTAGATTTTAAATAGTGCTCCTATTTAAATATCCATCCAACTCTAAAATTTGGATGTAAGAATTTGTTGTTTGGTCAAAATTTTCCCCTAAAAAATTGCATGCCTTTTAGAGGCAGAACAAAGAAACATGACAGGATTAAAAAATAAGAGCCCTTTTGTTTGAATTTCTTTCTATTTTTATATGTATATATAATGAACAACTATTGCTTTAAATATCATTAAGTTGGCCAAAGATTACACATCACCCTTACATCTTCCCACTTCGGCCCCACATCACACATGTGATCCTTACATAACCTCACAATATAGAAAATCTATATAGAAAATTTAAAATATTATTACTCAATGAGAGAAGAAAATAAAAAAAAACAAAGCTACAATAATTAACAATTGAAATTTTTGAGCAAAGTGCTAGGATTTAGATGTAGACCAAGTTTCATGACTCCCTAAAAAAGTAGATCTTGTATGACTTTTAATCTATAGCAAAGGTGAGATATCAATGGGCAATTGAAATGCTATAGGAGTACCAAGAAATGCATCTCTTATTTTTTCTAGTCTCTCAACTACCTCCATCATATTTGGCTGTTGTTGAGGAAACTCCCTTGTGCAAAACAATCCTACTTGCATAAATTGAGTAAGGCATGCCAATATCATTGGCATCTTTGATTCTTTAGCATCTCTAAGAAGATCATTATCAATCACTTCTATTATTTTATTTGGAAAATTCATACCCACCCATTTTTGTAGATTGATTTCTTCTACAAACATGTCATCTATTGGTCTCTTCCTTGTCAACAACTCTAAGAGTAGAATGCCATAGCTGTATACATCTCCTTTTGTAGAGAGCCTTCCATCCATTCCATACTCTGTAATACAATACAATTCTTAGTTATGCTCAAACCATTTTAAATGTTGAATAAAAAATACATAAACAATCTAATAATAATGTTTACTGTAATAATGTAAAAGTTATACCTGGTGCAATGTAGCCAATAGAGCCTTTGAGTGCATTTGTAGAATTTAATGAATCCATTGAATTCCCAAATAGTATCTTAGAAATGCCAAAGTCTGCTATATATGAAGTCATATCATCACCTAAAAGCACATTGTTGAGCTTTAGGTCACAATGAATCACTTGCACAAAACAATGATGATGAAGGTATGCCATTCCTTGTGCTATCTCCTTTGATATTCTAATTCAATCACTTAAGTTTAATCTGCAATCCTTATCTACTCCTTGAGGATATAACCATCTTTCTAAACTTCCATTTGACATAAATGGAAGAACCAATGCTTTAAAATCAAGGTTAGAACAAACAGAGATAATTTTAATCACGTTTCGATGCCTAACTCTTTTAAAAACATTACATTCTTTGATAAAACTTTGGTGAGCATTCTCATCTTGCAGATTAAAAACTTTAACAGCAATATTTGTACCACTATCTAGAATTCTTTTATAAACAGATCCAAAACTACCAACTCCTAGCAGATTGGTCTGGCTAAACCCACCAGTTGCATCTACAAGTTCTTCATTGGAAAATCTTGTGGGTCCTACATTGAGTGCAGGAGTACTCTTGGTAGTATGTCTCCAATAGAAAAATACTAAGCATAAAATAGACACGATGAAGATTGCAATGCCAATCACAACTAGTATTATCACCTTTTTGGAGACAGAAAGTTGTTTGTGTTTGGAATAAGAGCATGGCTGCAAATTTATCCATGTGCCACAAAAGCCAAGATTTCCCCTAACTTCAGGCTCATTAAGTGTTGCAAAAATTCCTCCCTTTGGAACCTCTCCAGTTAACATGTTTGAAGAGAGATTGATATGCTGAAGCATTTGCATTTTTTGGAATGCCAATGGAATTGCACCAGACAAATTATTGCTAGAAAGATCAATGCCCTGAAGATTTTTCAGATCTGTGATTGATTCTGGTATCTGGCCATAAAATTAATTCCAAGAAAGATTCAAATATTGCAATTCTACGTAGCTTGACAATGCTGCTGGAATTTCCCCTGAGAATTGGTTGAGAGACACATCTATAGCTTGGAATGTTGCCATTTTGCTCATTTCGAAAAGAGAACCTCATAGAAAATTGCTAGAAATGTTGAAATAGAACTGGAGACTTGGAAGACCTGCAACTTGTCGAGGGATATTTCCTCTCAACTTGTTGTAAGACAAGTCCACCAGTTCCAACATTTGGCATCTCGCTAAGCTGGCAGGTATTTCCCCTGACAATTGATTTTGATGAAGAAGGCTTCTCAGTTGTGGAATATCGCCAAGACTATCTCGAATTTGACCTGAAAGTATGTTTTCACCTAGTGATAAAAACCCAAGCCTTCTTGCCTGATCAAAACTTTTTGGAATTCTTCCATATAAATTGTTTCTGGCCAATCTCACTCTTTCAAGATTTGGAAGTGGACCGAGTGTGGATTGAATGGTCCCGTTGAAATGATTTTCAGATAAGTCTAACAATGTCAACTTTGTGAGGTTGTTAATTTCACTTGGCATGTTTCCTTCAATTTTATTACAGTGCAACTGCAAAGAGGAGAACATCATTGAGAGCCGGCCAACTGAAGAGGGTAAGATACCAGTGAGAGAGTTTTCAGACAAATCTAGTTCTTCTAAATAGGAGCAATTAGTCAAGGCTGTTAAAATGGACAAACCACTACTTCCGCTCACAAGATGATTTCCCCATAAATGAAGCCTTCTAAGGTGAAGCAATTTACCAAACTCAAATGGCACAATTAGAGATGGAGCTTGTTCATAGATAGTTCAAGCCGTTGGAGAAGGGTACAATTAGAGATGGAGCTTAGGTTTTCTCCAGTGAGTTGGTTTCCCCATAAATACAGTTCTAGCAATTCTGATAGTTTGCCAAACTGCCAGGGAATTTGGCCAGTTAAATGGTTTTCATATAATTCATTTGGGGTTAAGTCATTTGGGGTTAAGTCAATCACTTGAAGGAGAGAACAGTTAGAGAGAAAGCTTGGAATCTCTCCAGTGAGTTGGTTTCCCTGTAATAACAGGGTTTGTAACTCTGATAGTTTGCCAAACTCCTAAGGAATGTGGCCAGTTAAGTGGTTCTCATATAGTAGCAAATATTGGAGATGAGTGCAGTTAAAAAGGACAGAGGGAATTGACCCTGTAAATTTGTTGGTGTTAAGAAGAAGAAATTGGAGTTGAGTAAGCATACCCAGTTCAACAGGAATTGGTCCTGTAAAGTGGTTTCTTTGAAGACCAAGCGAGGTGAGTTGAGTAAGCATACCCCATTCAATAGGAATAGCACCATGGCATTCATTTTCTGGCAAATCCAAGTCAATTAAAGAGGATAGGTTTCCTAAGAGGAGGGGATTATGCCTGTCAGTTGGTTTGCTCCTAAGCAAAGGATCTCTAAATGTGAAAGAATGCCAAGTTGGGGGGAACAGTGCCGCTCGGATGGTTGTAAGACAGACGGAGTATTCTTAAGCCAAAAAGGCTTCCTAACTAAGGTGGAATTTGACCATGTAAGGTGTTATTGGAGAGATTAATTATTCTAAGGAAAGAGAGATTTGCAAGAAATGGAGAGATGTAGAAGCCTAGAGCCATACCTGTGAGATTCAAGGAAACCACACGCTGTTGGTGATTAGAGCAAGTAACACCGGTCCAATTGCAGGTGTTGTGACTGGGAGACCAATCGTGCAGAGAATGAATGGAGAGGGAATTCTTGAAAGAGAGAAGAGCACCCTGATCAAAATAATAAGAAGGAGAAGAATGTGAGACGTGAGCAGGTAATGAAGAGAAATAAAATGAACACAAAAACCATCCTTATCCTCATCTTCATGTTTCTTTAGCACTCGTATTGCATTGAAGTGAGAAGAAGCAATTAAGGATAAATATAAACTTTGGCTTATCGAAGTCCACACTGTGTCGAATTATTGGACATAATAGCAATGCAAAAATTTAATAAGAAGCTACCGAAGTCTTTGATATTAAAATTTAAAGGTGAAAAATGTCAATAAAAAATTAAAAGTTGAACACTGACGGGTGGAATATTTAATAAGCAGCTATTAAGTCGTCTATAAAAGTCTTTGATATTGAGGGATATTAAAAGTTAAAGGTGCATTGTGTCAAATTATTAGACATAATAGTAATGCAAAAATTTAATAAGAAACTACCGAAGTCTTTGATATTAAAAGTTAAAGGTGCAAAATGTCAATAAAAAATTAAAAGTTGGACACTGACGGGTGGAATATTTAATAAGCAGCTATTAAGTCATCTATAAAAAGTCTTTGATATTGAGGGATATTAAAAGTTAAAGGTGCAAAAGGTCAATAAAAAATTAAAAGTTGGATATTGATGAGTGAAATATTTAATAAGCAGTTATTAAGTTGTCTATAAAAAGTCTTTGATATTGAGGGATGATTTTAGGCCATAACCTTACTTTCTCCTTGCATTATCTTTTTTGAGACTACTGCAAAGTATAAACTATACCACCATAGGGCAACATATGTCTTCATTTTGGTGACATCAAACTTTACTCTTCTAGGATCATTTTCCTCTAAGTTTTCCATATCAAAATATCTCTCAATCTCCTTCACTCAATCTACAAATAGGTATGGGTTTAGCTCTCCTTTAAATCTTGACACATCTAGATTGACCTTGGCCCCTTTTTTGGATATATATCTTGAATTAATCTTTCTATTAGATCTAGAGTCCCAATGGGAGCCCCTTGTACCTTCACTTCATCCTCAAATTCTTTCTATCATACTCTGGCCTCCATTATGCTCAACAATTTTTCATTTGGATCTCTCCTATGTCATCTTCTACCTCTCTTGATCCCATTGACAATAAATCATCTTTGGGCCATCTCTATTTTCCCAATTCTTTCTTGTTGTAAGATGTTTCTCTCTCAACATCAATCTCTTTCTTTCTTACATGAAACCCACCTTTTACTAGTGGAGAACAAGCTCCTCTCCTCTCTTTGTTCTCTATCCATTTACAATAGTGATCACACTTCACTCTTCTCAACCTATAGCTACATGATAAACTAGATCTAATACCAGATTAATGTGGTGAGGATAGAGATTAAATCTTGTTAATCCTCATTAACCCACAACTGTCCCAAAGTGCACAAGGTTATGCCAAAATTGGCCAAAGACATGGAGGTTAATTCACATTAATAAATTATCACCATATGTTCCACTGATCATGCTGAGGGAATCCATACATTGCCTCAACAAGCATTACAACACCAATACATTTCCTTTACTAATGTTAGATTTCATTATGGGTAGAGCACACAGAGAGGATTATTTGATTTTAATCTAAGAAAAGACTATCTAAATGATTTTCACCAATTGTATCTTCAAACACTAAAGCAAAAAAATAGAATAAATTAATTGAAATAAAGGAAAGAGAGAGAGAAAACATAAATGGAGATTTCACCATGTTTTCTAGCAAATTATTTGTAATAATGAAAAATTTGTTGGGAAATTTTACAGCTCTAATGGTTGCTATTAGGAGAGAAGACAAAATAAATGTGTGCAGGCCCAGTAGGGTAGCAAGCAAGCAACAAAATAAAAATATAAAATACTAAAATAGGATAGGGTAGATTATGAATGAAAAAACACACCTATTTATATAAATTGATTCTTAAAATATCTACTACTAGTTTCTATTAATAGCTATAGCTATATACTATAGATTCATAAAAACCTTTTATCCTTCTTAGCTTTCTTCTAACTGCTATCAACAAACATATTCTTTTGTCTTATCTACTCTACCTCCTCCTATTCTAGACTCATTGTAGACTGTTCTTGTTGCTATCTCCAAATTGATACCATGTTTTGTTGCCCTATTCTATTCTATCTATAGGGTATTATTGTTGATTTTCTTGTTATTGATATATTTTCTGCTCCTTCTCTCCTTCTAACCACTGTTACATTAAATTCTTTGTTCTCCTCCTACACATTCTCTTTTTTTCTTTGTCTTCTCCTTCTACTGCATTCATTTTCCACCTACCTATTTTCTACCCCACAAAACAAAATATTCTCCAAATTTGAAATTTGAAATAACTGCATTAAATGATGTTGGTGGTTTGCATATTTTGTGTTTTTTTAGAGCTGGTTAGGTTAGGTAGGAAGTAATAAAATAATATTTTAAAAATTCCCCTTATTTTTAACCTTCCTACCATAGTCAATTAGACTTTTCTCAATCTCCAAAACCTATTTATAACTTCTCTTTAACTTACCAAATGCTTATGTATATTATTTATGCATGTTCAGAGGTTCATAACTGAGGTTCATAGATGTACTAATGGAGTCCATAGTTTTTTTATGGAATTCATAGTTTTTTTATAGAAGTCCATAGCTAGACTATTTGAGTGTGTAGATGGACTTTTTGAGTCCATAGATTTTCAATAGCAGTCTGTAGTTGGACTGATGGAGTTTTTAGATGTGTTGTAGGAGTATGTAGCTAGACTGATGGAGTTCATAGATTTTTTGTAAGAGTTTATAGCTAGATTGTTTGAGTTTGTAGCTCTACTGTAAGAATTCAAATCTATCATAACATTATGTAGGCCTAATGATGCTATATTTATGACCCCTAACCTTTCTCTTATGTGCATGAAAGTGCCCTTAGGCAATATCTTAGTAAAAATATTAGCTAGTTATTAATCAGACTTATAAAAATGAATATCTATAACATGATTTTCAACTAACTCTCAAATGAAGTGATCCCTAATTGCAATGTGTTTGCTCCTTCCATGAAACATGGGGTTCTTTGACAATGCTATGGATGATACATTATAATAATAGACTATAGAATCTCCTTGTTTATCCTCATGTAAATAAAAAAGTATCATTCTCAACCATATAGCCTGACATGCTTCTACATTAGTTATTATATACTCCACTTTAGTTGTAAAAAATGACACTATCAACTATTTATTTGAGGCCTGAGATATGGCTCCTAACCTAGGATGAAATACATACATTGAAGTGTTCTTTTGACCATTAAGGCTACCTACCCAATCACTATTTGTTTAACCAACAAGCTAAAACTCATCCACAACTGCATATAAAACACCATAATCTCTTGTTCCATTCATGTACCTCAATATCCTCTTGCCTGCTTGCCAATGTGTCTCCTTTAGCATCTCCATGAATCTTGATATAAGGCTGACTACATACATGATATCTGGCCTTGTTGTAGTCAAGTGCATTAAGCTTCGCACTAGGCTCCTATAATGTGTGGGGTCTACATTACTGCTACATTCATTTTTGCATAACTTAAGGCTTGTATCAATTAGAGTGAATATAGGCTTATTATCTAGCATCTTGAACCTTTCAAAACCTCTTTTGCATACTTAGATTGGAAAATGAATATGCCTTCATCCATTTGCTTGACTTCTATCCTAAGAAAGTACTTCAAGAAGCCCAAATCAGTCATTTCAAACTCAATTTTCATGGTTGTTTTGAAATCTTCAATGGATAGATTTACATTACCAATGAATATGAGATCATCCACATACAATAAAACAATCAACATACCTTCCTTGCATGATTTGATGTATAATGTGGGCTCACTTTCACCCTTGCTAAAACTGTTGCTCAATAAATATGAGTCTATACAGTTGTAACATGCTCTTGGGGCTTGCTTGAGCCCATACAATGCCTTTTTCAGCCTATACACTTTGTTCTCATGTTTGAGAATCTCATATCTAGGTGGTTGTCCCACATAGACCTCTTCTTCAAGCACTCCATTCAATAATGTCAACTTCACATCCATTTGATGCACCTTCCACTTGTGTTGGGAAGTAATGGCTATAACTATCCTAATGGTTTCCATCCTTGCCATGGGTGCAAATATTTCATTATAATCACGTCTAGGCTTTTGCTTGTAGCCCTTCACCACTAGCCTTACCTTATGCCCCTCTATCTTGGCTTTGGAAGTATTTTTTGTCTTCTATACCTACTTAACTCCTATGATCTCTTTTCCTTTTGTAGGTCAACTAACTTCCATGTATCATTTCTCTCTATGGTGTGCATTTCTTCATTGATTGCCTCACACCACTTGTTTTCCTTAACTACTTCAAAGTAGATTAGATCAACTGATAAATAGAGCTCATAATTCATGGTTTCATTCTCATTTTTCTCATACCTTGACTGCTCATAAACTCCTTGTAAGCTTCTTGTCCTTACTTGATGTTGACTTGAGTTGGAGGAGGACGATGCAGACTCTTAAACAACTCCTTGACCTCCATGATGGCTGTTACCATTAGATGAATAAACCCTATGTGAAATAGGGGTCCATGTTGGTGCATTGGTAGTTGTACCACCTATTGTTTCAAATTCAATGAAGGGTCCACCAGTCCTTGTTTCAACATGCTCATTTCCTTGTCTCTCTTCCCAAGCTTCATGCTCAATGAATTGAACATCCTAGTTGATTAAGAGATCTTTGGTGATGGATTTGTATAGCTGATATGCCTTTGATTGGTCACTATACCTATGAAAATACACTTCTCACCTTTGTCATCCCATTTTTTTCTTCTTTATTTGGGCACATGTGCATATGCTACACAACCAAACACTCTAAGGTGTTCAACACTTGGCTTTTGATGAATCCATGCTTCTTAAGGGATTACATCCCTTACACTCTTCATTGGACAAATGTTTAACAAGTACATGGCTATTGTTATAGCCTCAAACCAAAAATCATTAGGCAAACCTTTTGCCTTTAATATGTTCCTTACCATCTCTTGGATGGTCCTATTCTTCCTCTCAGCCACACCATTTTGTTGTAATGTATACCTAACTATAAATTATTTCTTTATGCCATGATCTTTGAAAAAATTCATGAACTCATTGGAGATATATTCTCCCCCTCTATCTATCCTCAAAATCTTGATTCAGTGTCCGCTTTGCTTCTCCACCATGGCCTTGAAATTCTTGAAGGTCTCAAATGCTTCCGATTTTTTCTTCAAGAAATATACCCATATCTTTTGACTGTAATCATCTATGAATGTCATGAAATAAACATTTTTGGATAAGGAGGGGGTATTCAGTGGACCACACAAATCTGAATATATCAGCTCTAATGGAGCTCTAGGTCTCCATGTCTTACCCATGGGAAATACAATCCTATGTTTCTTCCCCAATATGAATCCTTCACACACCTTATTTGGTTATTTTATAAGAGGTGGCCCCTTCACCATGTTCTTCTTATGAAGAAGTTTTAACCCTCCAAAGCTCAAATACCTGTACCTAAGATACTAAAGAGTGGGTTCATCTACCATCACTATTTTGAATGTTGTTGGGAGCTCACTTTGAATTCTCAATGGAAACATCTGATTTCTTGTCATCTTGATTTTTGCTATCTTCCTATTGCAACCACTGCTATCAAATATGATGCACTCACCATTCTCAAATCTTACCTTATACCCCTTTCACATAAGCTACCCTATGTTGATAAGGTTTTGTTTTAACCCAGGTACATACTAAACGTCATGAATTTCCCTTTTATCACCTTACCTGGTGTGGATTGAAATGCTACCCTTACCCATGACGGAAACCTTATCATTGTTTCCCATCTTCACCTATGATTTTATTGTCTCATCTATGTGGCTAAACATCTCTTTGTTCCCACTCATGTGGTTTCTACAACCACTATCCAAATACTATGTCTCCTTGCCACTTTATTTGGCAATGTTGCATGTTATAAACAAGCTTCCTCCTTTCTCATTCCTATTTGGTTCAGCCTCTTGTGTATGAGTGAAATTGGAATTCTTCCTATTCATGTCATACTGCTTTCTACACTCACTAGCATAATGTCCATACCTCTTTCAATAATAACATTGGATGCTAGATTTATCATACCTTTGTGTAGATCCACCTCTAAAAGTGTTACTGCTCCTTCCTCTTCCATTTGACTCTTGATGGCTATGCCTTCCACCTTCTTGACTACTAAAATTTCTTCTTCTTCCTCTATTTTTTGATCCTCTCCTCCTTCCTTTCACATTGACATTAGTCTTGAATGCTTGCTCATGGGAGGAGGTGGCTGACCTATTTAGCCTTTGTTCATGGGTTTGTAAAGAAACCATTAGCTCATCAACCATCATTTACCTCAAATCCTTTGACTCTTCTATAGCAACCACTATAGGGTCAAATCTAATTGGAAGGCTCCTTAGCACCTTCTCAATTATCTTATGGCCTTCAAGAGTATCACCACATGTCTTCACTTTATTTACTATGTTCATAGTTATAATGAAGAAGTCATTTATTGACTCATTCTCCTTCATTTTTAAGGTCTTAAAGCATCTTCTTAAGAGTTATAACTTGACAAGTTTCACCTTGTCACTCCCTTGATATGAATTTTTCAAGATATCTCAAGCTTGATTAAAATGGACAACTACTAATATCTTAGGAAAGATTGAGTCATCCAAAACCATTTGTATGTAGCTGAGTGATTTGACATCTTTCCTCCTATTCTCTTTCAGCATTGAATGAGAATAGGAAGAAAGATGCCAAAGCACTCATCTACATTATTTTGTGCTTGGGTCAAAGCATTGAAAGTAGCTATGTCTGAAACCTCATTATGCCCAGCTTTAACCAACTCCCATAGCTCTTGAGAGTTGAATATTGTCTTCATTTGATATTCCACACATCATAGTTTTTCCCATAAAACATGGTGGGTTACTACCACGACCCTGAACTTCTTGCTGCCATGTCTGAATACACTCACAACTGGGTTGCCCTTTACTAATGGCTCTGATACTAGATGTTGGAAAATTTTACAAATCTAATGGTTGTTGTTAGGAAAGAATAAAAAATAAATGTGTGTAGGCCTAGTATGGTAGCAAGCAAGCAACATAATAAAAATATAAAATACTAAAATAGGATAGGGTAGAGTATGATTGAAAAAAAAATGAACTATTTATATAAATTGATGCTTAAAATATCTATTAAAAGTTTCTATTAATAGCTAAATCTATATAACTAAAACTCACAAAAACCTCTGATCCTTCTTAGCTTTCTTATGACTACTATCATCTAACATATTATTTTATCTTATATACTCTACCTCCTCCTATTCTAAACTCACTAAAGACTGTTGATGTTGCTATCTCCAAACTGTTGCCATGTTTTGTTCCCCTATTCTATTCTCTCTATAGGGTATTGTTGTATATTCTCCTATTGTTGCTTTATTTTGTATTGTTATTTCTCTCCTTCTAACCACTATTGCATTGAATTACCTATCCTAAAGCTACACATCCTTTTTTTTCTTTGTCTTCTCCTTCTACTACATTCATTTTCCACCTACCTACTTTCTCCCCCTCAAAATAAAATGTACTCCAAATTTGAAATAACTACATTAGATGATGTTGGTGGTCTGCATACTTCATGTTCTTTTAGAGCTGGTTGGGTTAGGTAGGAAGCAATAAAATAATTTTTTAACAAAATTTATAATTCCCATCCCAAAAGCTAAGATGGGTTCATTATCTCTAAAAACTAACATAAAATATCTATGTAGATTTTGAAATGGAGGTTTAAAACCATGAAAATTTCCTCAAATAGGGCATTTTCATATATCGAGGCCACTGTAATATTCTAAATATATTCCTAATGATTATAGCTATGCAAATTCTAAAAGAGGTTCTTATATATCAATGGAAATACTTCACATTCTACACATCATTGGATGCCCTAACTGATTACAACTTTAAATCACTATTTTGGCTGAAAAAAGGCCCTTTCTACTCAAAAGTCTCTCCAAACTCACATCTAATGGATTCCTCTATAATTTCCCTTAATTCATTCGCCATCAGGGGGCCAACCTCAGTTAGTAACAATAATCAAATCTTAAAATGGTGACTTCTCAATATCTAAATGAGTTCATGCTGCCTCTTTTTCCATGCAACATGTTGAATTTGGACCCCTTGGAAAGTGATCACAATAGAAGTCTCTTTCCCATGTAATTATGTATTATTTTGGTCTAAAACAAACCATAGTTAAATTTTCCATTGCTTTTTTACCAACTCTATATTGAAATTTTCATCTTTATTAAGGTAGGGGCCCCATGCTGGGAGCTAGCTAATTAATTTTAAGAGATTATTGTTGAGAAATTATAGGAGTCTTTTTTCCTGGTTAGTGGCCTCGTGATTCTTTAATTTTTGTGCAATACATACTATTGGGAAAAAATACCAGTATTTTACTAATAACTTTTATTTTTTTAAAAATAGAATAAATTAAATTGGAAACAAACTTACAATTAACAACCAAAAAATGGAAATAACCATGCAAATATTCAACCCCCTACTACTTTCCAACCACCAAAAGCTTTTTCCTAAAATGGCTCCACTTTATTTTAAGGTTTAGACATTTTCTTTGCAGTTTTTAAACTTCTAATAGTACATCAAACCACTGTGAGCAAAATTATAGAGGTAGTAGCCCCCAACATGGAAGCCCTTCATAAACCTAGGTGGCCATTTTAGAATCACAATTCTATAATTTTACTTGTGGACCACCCACCATAAAAGGTATCAATTTATTTCACTTATGAGTTGTTGTAATCTCCCTGATAGTGGTTGTAATTGGTCTGAGAATGAATCCAAGGATCCAATCCACTATTTCTCATCAAATCCATCTATAGAATATGTGGAAAGAAGTCATCAAAGTGTTTGACGAATCACAAGCATGTGACTAGATTATAGGAATTGAAATATCTTCCACTTTCATGATGTATTGAGTTTGTTTTTATACAAAATGATGAGTATCATCCATCCTTCCCAACATCTTCAATGCATGAGTGGTGAAGTGTCTTTGATATTCATGAGGATCGAAGGCTTGAACAAAAAGTGACCCTTCTTCAGTATACGAAATCTGAAAATAAAAATAACTTAATAGTTCAAATCCATGATTAGTGAATTATCTTTGGTATTCATGAAAATACAAGGCTTGCATAAAAAGTGAACCTGATTCAGCTCATGACATCCAAAAATTAAAATAACTTAATATTTCAAAATGTATGAGTGGTGAGGTGTCTTTGGTCTTCATGATGATCTAAGGCTTGCACAAAAAGTGACCATGATTCAACTTATGACATCTAAAAATAAAAGGAGCTTAATATTTCAAATATGATGGTAGATTATAATATGAGTTACTAATCTATCTTCTTTTTTAGTTATGTGGGAATGTCAGCTTGCCTGAGGATTCTAGTACATCAGGGGTTCATCATGATTGATACAAAAATTTTATGTTTAGGGCCCTATATTTGTTTAAATGGTACCACATTAGACCCAATATTTTGGTCATTTACATTTACTCTGTAATGGATATTATAGTTGATATTTTTGTTCCAAACCTATTGTTAAAAATTTGAGACTATGCATCTATAAAGGATCATTCATCAAATGTTGTAGCCCTATTTGAATTTTGTGAATATTTCCCTAGTGAGTAGAGTTAGGATCTTAGTGGTGATAATATACATCTAGAAATAGGTGAGTAGAATCAGGGTATTAGTGGTGATAATATACATCTAGCAATAGTCAAACAATTTTTCATATGACTTCAATGCAATGATGGATATTAAATGGATTGGTGAAATTTATTACCTATTGATAGCATATTACATAACAACATGCTCATACAAATGTGAATATTGTAGGATATCAAGATGGTCTTCTTTAGTATGATACATTATTCAACATGAAGATACAAACCATTCTATGGAGTTTCTTAAATAAAACAATCCATTAGGAGATCATAAACACCTAGAATCTAGTCTACTCAACTCAGCAAATGTGGGTCCCATCGGTAATATGTTTGATAAATGATGGGCACACATGCCCTAAAATTTGATGTTATATAAATGTCTTTTTTTTTAGGATATCAATATGGTCTTATTTAGTATGATACATTGCTCAAAATGAAGATAAAAACCATTCTATGGAGTTAGTTCGATAAAACAATCCACAAAGAGATCATAAACACCTAGAATTTAGTCTACTTAGCTCAATAAATGTGTGTCCCATTGGCCACATGTTTAATAAATGATGGGCACATATGCCCTAAAATTTCATGCTATATAAAAGTCTTTTTTTGTATCTCTAGATATGTGTATTAGATCAGTATGAATATATATACTAATGTCCAATAGTAACCATACAAGGATAAGAGGTCTACAAGAAAAGTACATTTCAGATAAAGAACTTACAAAAAAAATGATAAAACATAAAACACAAAGCTAAGCCATTGACATATTTCCCCTAACAACTCATGACTATTTATAGAATAGTGGGTTCATTTGTACCTCTGACTTTGAGGTTGAAAAAAGGAGTTTGAAGTTGAACCATCATAATGCATAAGATCTCATAGAGAGCCTTGATATCCTAAAAAGTAGTAGTAAAAGCTACCATATATCTCATAGTACACTAGACACATAAATATAAAATGCTCCTCTGATTCTAGTTCATTATTGCAAAGTTTACATATACATTGATATTGTATAAGGAAGTGTTTTGACTCCATGCAAACTTGATAAGAGCACACCCATAATTGATCGCCAAAAAAATCTATAATTGATCTCAAACTAAAAGGGAGCCTAGTGTACTTGGGAGTAATAATATGTCCATCTTCTATTTGAAGATAGTGCTCCAAGTAGTGATGCATTTTGGTTGACAATAGGTATAATGGTTCTATCTAAGTTGACATTAGGTAGGATTTTTAGATCTCATCTCAGATGCCTCTATGAATATCTCTTTTCAACATATAAATAAAATTGATGGAAAAGGTATTAGGAGGTAGAGGATTGATATCCATACCAATTCCCTATAATAAAGACAAATATTGAGCATACCAAGTGTTCTTAATCCCTTGTTCACATAACTTCATATGTGGTTGAAGATACTTGAGTTGATATATATTATTCCCAATCATTGTATTTTTCATACATATTAATCTATGAAGCAACATCACTACATGGAAAAAAATTTAAATATGTCTAGGGATGGATGCCAAATTCAACATTTTTTTTAAATATATAAATAACCATTTTTCTCACAAATTTTTAGATGGCATGGAAATAAAAACTTTATCAACTAGATCCCAACTAGTACTACGAAGTCCAAGTCCCTAAATCTCATAAATGTACACTATTTTTGGTGACATTAAGATTTGAGAGATACTCAATTTTTCTTCCGCATCCTATAACTAAATCTAGAAACACTGTCTCTCAAGTACTAAGTGTAACATAACCATTGCATAATTTGTCTTCTGTATTTAGAGCATATTAAAGGGATGTCCTTTGAAAGATACACCAAGGTAAAAGTAGGAGAACCACTTTAACCAAAATTCCTTTATAAATGAAATTAGTTTCATTTACTTTGTGCTTAGCTGTGGTAAAAACCAAACATTTGTTTTACTCAAGTTCATATGTAAACCATGAGAATCACAAAATGAGATTAGAATGTCAATATGTCTTTATATCCCTGAAGATGTATGTGACATGAGAATAATGTCATCAACAAATAATAAAATTATAATTATTATATTATAAAGAATGCAACCATCACTTGTTTCCCTTTCATTTGTAATGATATCCTTTAATTCATCTATGTAAAGACCAAAGAAAGTAGGAGAAAGTGAACAATGTTGTTCAACACCAAGGGTGATATTGATATCTTCTTTAAAATTAGTAGGAATTTGGACCTATCCAACCACCTTTTCATAAAGAGTCATCATAAGAAAAATGAAATGTTTTTAAATATGTAGATCTTGAAGCCATTGGATCAGAAAGTTGTATGGGAATAGTCTCGAATGCCTTTCAAAAATCAACAAAACAACAATAAACTTTATCCTTATTCTTCTACTTCTTTGATTATAATTTTAAGTGTCAATATATGGTTTAATATTTAGTGATTCCATTTAAAACCTACTTTCCCTTTTTCCTAAATTTTCTTGGACTCTACAAATCTAGAAATCAAATTATTCAACATATTATCAAATAGCTTACTCAAAGTGTGACCAACCATAATGGTTCTATAATTATTTAGATCTCATTGAATTCTTAATATGATATGTACATGCATGAGGAAATCCATGAGAAGCCATTATATTAAAGAGATCAATAATATGTGTTGCTAGGAGATTTGTAAAACTATGAAGAAGTTTTCCTTTTAACTTCTCTATGTCAATGGATTTACGTATTTTGAGTTTGAAAATGGTTTAAAACACCATATAATCTATGGAGATACACTTAAATTGTACATTATTTCCCACTAGGATTGAGACTTTATTTGGAATGTCATAAAAGAAGATGCATAATTAGACCAAGTATATTTGTCATATATGGCACACTAGGATTTTCTTGGAAAGAAGATTTTCCTAAAGGATTTACCATTGAACCTAAGCATGTTGACTGTATCTCCTATTTTCTTCTTCAAATGTATCCTTTTCTTATTTCTTAGGAAATGACAATAAATATTTTTAATAGAATTCTTCATGAAGGGATCTTGGGGAGTAATGTGTGTTGTAATTCTCTAGATAGATACACGACTACTATCAAACCAAGCATTGTGACAAAAATATCCAAGTGGCAGTGGGGAGGGGGGGGACAGGAGAGTTTAATGGGCTTATTGTGAATATAATGAGAGAATAATTGAAGTGTTTTATTCCAAATTTATCTAGAGATAAACTGAGCTCTTTCTAGTAGAGGATGTCTAATGTTATTTGAAATTCCTTTTTGGAAACAATAGGGATTTTTGCTTACAAAAATATGCATTGGAACAGTTTCCACATAGCTTTTCCAAACTTATAAAAATGGTTTATAATTAAATTGATCTATAATGTTTTTTAAATCAATACCCAATACCTATTACAATTTTGAGAAATTAGATTTGTAATGCATTGAAACACTTGGTAATAGGCATGGCTTGTAACAAAGATTCTAATGCTATCAGAAAATTGTGGAGCTTGTGTGTAGAAGAAGAAACTTGAAAAATCTATGTTATTTACAACAATATTTTACATGACATATATATCCATAAATTTTATATGCTTGAAGACATATCTATCATTATTTTTGATTCTACTTTAAAACATAAATTTAACCTATTTTCTAGTCTCCAAATATCCTATTGATACTCACCTTATAGGTTGGAATGATATGCAAGTTGCATGATAAAATATGTTTGAAACTTAACATCACATGTTGATATTATGCCAAACATATAACAAAGGCATAATATAACCAACAACAAACATACAATTTTAAAAAACTACTCATAATACCATATTAAAAAGTATATAAATGGCAATATATAACATGTACATAGAATACAATGTACAATAGATGTTACAAATCAAAAATTGTAGATTCAAATTGTTGAAACCATCACAACTTAATTTAAATATATAAGAATGAACAAAAACAAAAAGTATATACAAGATGTTAATCTTAAAAGAAGTTTGTAGAAGCTAAACTAAAAAGGCAGAAAGCATTAACGAATCTTGTCCATAACTTATCAATAAACTTGACAATGTTCAGGACAAGCTAAGCTATCCTAACATATGCTTTGAAGATATATATATATATATATATATATATATACTGCAAACTATCAAATAATTATGGTCTTGATTCTCTACCATGAAGAAAAATTTAAATCATTTTGATTTTCTACGTTTAATTTTTTCATCTTTTTCTTCCTGTGGAATAGGTAAACTCTATAACTTTATTCTTATATAAACCATAATGTCTATTTACTTAAAATTCAACAAAGTAAATTATAAATTGAATAGACAAATTAAAAACATGAAAGTTCAAATTTCATTAAAAACATTATAATTGAAATATACTTTTACAATATAGAACAACTACCTTCCAATGGAGCAAGTAGGTACATGTTTCTCTTCATGGTCCCAAGACCTCTTCTACAAATTAAAATAAAAAATATTAAAAATGAAAAATCCATTTGCTAACTTGGATGGAAGGTGCAGATTGAAAATAACCCAACCTAGAAATGGATTCAGCCACTCATATGGGCTTATTGTTACTTTCGAAAAAAAGTTCAAAAATTAATAAGTGGAAATTCAAAGTTTTATATTGATTCATTATAATTATGCAAACATATGATGTTCTACAAGAAAGCCACAACTGAGAAAATATCACTTTTTATCAAATTCCATTGTTCACTACAATTTACATGAAAAGGATTGAAAAACTGCTGCTAACTAGTTTTCCATAGGAAATTTAAGGTTGAACAACTGCTGCTAATGAGTTAATATTCTCAAAATACATGAATGTTATAGCTTTATCATGATCTATGATGGCAAAAACCATGGCCTCTAACTAATTTGAAGGGTTATTAGGGAGTAATCCTCCTTCATTTGAGGTGAATAAAATACATTTTCCAATATTTATGACTAAAATTTTGGAAATTTTAATATTGTTAGCTCACTTCAGGATAGATTTTAAATAGTGCTCCTATTTAAAAATCCATCCAAATTTACAATTTGGATGTAAGAATTTACTATTTGGTCAAAAAAAATCCCTAAAAAATTGCATGCCTTTTAGATGGAGAACAAAGGAACATGATAGGATTAAAAAGCAATAGCCCTTTTGTTTGAATTCCTTTCTCTTTTTATATGTATATATAATGAGCATCTATATGCTTTAAATATCATTAAGTTGGCCAAAGATTACACATCACCCTTACATCTTCCCACTTCAGCCCCACATTACACATGTTATCCTTAAATAACCTCACAATACATTAAATCTATATAGAAAATTTAAAATATTATTACTCCATAAGAGAACAAAATCGAAAAAACAAAGCTACAATAATTAATGACTGAAATTGTTGAGCAAAGTGCTAGGATGTAGATGTAGACCAAGTTTCATGACTCCCTGAAAAAGTAGATCTTGTATGACTTTTAATCTCTAGCAAAGGTGAGATATCAATAGGCAATTGAAAATTTATAGGAGTACCAAGAAATGCACCTCTTATTTTTTCTAGTCTCTCAACAACCTCCATCATATTTGGTCATTGTTGAGGAAACTCCCTCGTGCAAAACAATCCTACTTGCATAAATTGAGTAAGGCATGCCAATATCATTGGCATCTCTGATTCTTTAGCATCTCTAAGAAGATTATTATCAATCACTTCTATGATTTTATTTGAAAAATTTGTACCCACCCATTTTTGTAGATTTATTTCTTCTACAAACATGTCAACTATTGGTCTCTTCCTTGTCAACAACTCTAGGAGTAGAATGCCATAGCTATATGCATCTCCTTTTGTAGAGAGCCTTCCACCCATTCCATACTCTGTAATACAATACAATGCTTATTTATTCTCAAAACATTATGAATATTGAATATAAAATACATAAACAATCCAATAATAAGATTAATTGTAATAATGCAAAAGTTATACCTGGTGCAATGTAACCAGTAGAGCCTTTGAGTGCTTTTATAGAATTCAATGAATCCATGGATTTATCAAATAGTAGCTTGGAAATGCCAAAGTCTGCTATATATGAAGTCATATCATCTCCTAAAATCACATTGTTGGGCTGTAGGTCACAATGAATCACTTGCACAAAACAATGATTATGAAGGTATGCCATTCCTTGTGCTATGTCCATTACTATTCTTATTCGGTCACTTAAGTTTAATTTGCAATCTTTATCTACTCCCTGAGGATATAACCATCTTTCTATACTTCCATTTGACATGAATGGAAGAACCGATACTTTAAAATCAAGGTTGGAACAACCAGAGATAATTTTAATCTTGTTCTGATGCCTAACTCTTTTAAAAACATTACATTCTTTGATAAAACTTTGGTGAGAATTCTCATCTTGGAAATTAAAAACTTTAACAAAAATATTTCTACCACTGTCCAAAATTCCTTTATAAATAGATCCAAAACTACCCACTCCTAGCAGATTGGTCTGGCTAAACCCACCAGTTACATCTACAAGTTCTTCATGAGAAATTCTTGTGGGTCCTACATTGAGGGCAGGAGTACTCTAGCTAGTACGTCTCTAATAGAAAAATACTAAGCATAAAATAGACACGATGAAGATTGCAATGCCAATCACAACTAGTACAATCACCTTTTTGGTGACTGAAAGTTGTTTGTGTTTGGAATAAGAGCATGGCTGCAAATTTGATTTCCCCTAACTTCAGACTCATTAAGTGTTGCAAAAAGCCCTCCCTTTGGAACCTCTCCAGTTAACATGTTTGAAGAGAGATTGATACGCTGAAGCATTTTCATTTTTTGGAAAGCCGGTGGGATTGCACCAGACAAATTATTGCTAGAAAGATCAATATCCTGAAGATTTTTCAAATCTGTGAGATATTCTGGTATCTAGGCATCAAATGAATTCCAAGAAAGATTCAAATATTGCAATTCTTTGCATCTTGACAATGCTGTTGAAATTTCACCTGAGAAGTGGTTGAGAGACACATCTATAGCTTGGACTGTTGCCATTTTGCTCATTTCCAAAAGAGAACCTCGTAGAAAATTCCTAGAAATGTTGAAATAAAACTATAGATTTGGAAGACCTGCAACTTCTGCTGGTATATTTCCTCTCAGCTTGTTGTAAGATAGGTCCACCAGTTCCAACGTTTGGCATCTTCCTAAACTAGCAGGTATTTCCCCTGACAATTGATTTTGATAAAGAAGAAGGCTTCTTAATTGTGGAAGATCATCAAGACTATCTGGAATTTGACCCGAAAGCATGTTTTCACTTAGTGATAAAAACCCAAGCCTTCTTGCCTGACCAAAACCTTCTGGAATTCTTTCATATAAATTGTTTCTAGCCAATCTCAATCTTTCAAGATTTGGAATTAGACCAAGTGTGGATGGAATCGTCCCGTTGAAACGATTGTTAGATAATTCTAACAATGTCAACTTTGTGAGGTTGCCAATGTCACTTGGCATGTTTCCTTCAATTTTATTAGAGTGCAACTGCAAAGAGGAGAACAACATTGATAGCCAGCCTACTGAAGAGGGTAAGATGCCGGTGAGAGAGTGTTCAAATAAATCTACTTCTTCTAAATAGGAGAAATATTTTAAGGCTATTAAAATAGACAAACCGCTGCTTCTGCTCACAAGATGATTTCCCCATAAATCAAGCCGTCTAAGGTGAGGCAATTTACCAAATTCCTAAGGGCACCGTACTGCTCAGTTGGTTCATGGATAATTCAAGCCATTCAAGGAGAGTACAATTGGAGATGGAGCTTGGGATTTCTCCAGTTAGTTGGTTTCCCTATAAATACAGTTCTAGCAATTCTGATAGTTTGCCAAACTACCAGGGAATTTGGCCAGTTAATTAGTTTTCATATAATTCATTTGGGGTTAAGTCGATCACTTGAAGGAGAGAACAGTTAGAGAGAAAGCTTGGAATCTCTACAGTGAGTTGGTTTTCTTGTAATAACAGCATTTGTAACTCTGATAGTTTGCCAAACTCCCAAGGAATGTGGCCAGTTAAGTGGTTCTCATATAGTTACAAATATTGGAGATGAGTGCAGTTAGAAAGGACATAGGGAATTGGCCCTGTCAAGTAGTTGGTGTTAAGAAGAAGAAATTAGAGTTGAGTAAGCATACCTAGTTCAATAGGAATTGGTCCTATAAAGTGGTTGCTTTGAAGACCAAGCGAGGTGAGTTGAGTAAGCATACCCAATTCAACAGGAATAACACCATGGAGTTCATTTTCTGGCAAATCCAAGTCAATTAAAGAGGACAGGTTTCCTAGAAAGGAGGGGATTGTACCTGTCAGTTGGTTTGCTCCTAAGTAAAGGATCTCTAAATGTGAAAGAAGGCCAAGCTGAGGGGGAATGGTGCCTCTCACATGGTTGTAAGACAGACGGAGTATTATTAAGCGAAAAAGGCTTCCTAGCTGAGGTTGAATTTGACCATAGAAGGTGTTATTGGAGAGATTAAGTATTCTAAGGAAATAGAGATTTGAAAGAAATGGAGAGATCAAGAAGCCTAAACCCAGTCCTGTGAGATTCAAGGAAACCACACGGTGTCAATGATGAGAGCAGGTAACACCGGTCCAATTGCAGGTGTTGTGATTGGGAGACCAATCATACAGAGAATGAATGGAGAGGGAATTCTTGAAAGAGAGAAGAGCACCCTGATATGAATAATAAGGAGAAGAATGTGAGATGTGAGTAGGTAATGCAGAGAGAAATAAAACCAACACAGAAACTATTCTCATCTTCATGTTTGTTCAGCACTCATCTTGCATTGAAGTGATAAGAAGCAACAAAGGATGAATATAAACTTTGGCTTATCGAAGTCCATAGTGTGTCAAATTATTGGACATAACAGTAATGCAAACATTTTATGAAGCTGCCAAAGTCTTTGATATTGAGGGATATTAAAAGTTAAAGGTGCAAAAGGTCAATAAAAAATTAAAAGTTGGACATTGACGAGTGGAATATTTAATAAGCATTTCATTATGGTTAACTCAATAATTGCAGTGGATATTTTGATGTGATCATTACATGATTTTTTCAAATAATTCAAGATTGTTACTTAAGGCCATGTGCACTTATCAAAGCATTCTCAAAAGCAATTTTTTGTCATGTGTTGTATTTGAAAACACCCCTAAAAAATGTGTATATTATAATATGTGAAGGAAAAAACACAACTAAATGCCATAAGTCCATCACTGTAGTCCATGTGACCACATTTTGCCGAAATGCAATTGAGACATTTCCTTGTGTGAAGGCCACATATCATTATCAAATTTAGTTGTGTTTGGTGAATAGGAAAGGATCTTAGTGTTATGGTTCAATATATTATTGAATTATGTAGATGTTTCTTTCAATGAAATGACATATGAATGCTACAATCTTCTAAATGGAATTTGTGTCATAGAGATAAATTTTGACAAGTATTGAAAATTATTACTAAAGTATATAAGTAAAAAAATTGAGATTTTTTATCTAAGGCATCATATTAAATTGCACAAGTAATATAAAAATTTCAAAAAATCAATGCTAAGGTTATTTTATTTTCATAAAACACTTAAATGTCTTAATCCCATTATTACATTTCATGGGACCATAAGTGTCCAACATATTCATAGCACAATCAATAAAGCCAAGATAAATAAGGGTATGCACAACCATCCAAGCATGATCAAAAGAGGATAGTTTTCATATGGTTTAGTATAAAATACCATCATAGACATGTATATTGTGAAATACAACCACTAAACAAAATTAACTATCCTAAGTCCATCATTGTATTCCATGCGACCAAATTTTGTTAGAATTTAATTGATAAATTCCCTCTAATAAAGGCACAAGATCAATACAACATTTAATTATGTTTTATGATTAGGAAAATATCTCAGTGTTATGTCTTGATATTTTTCTTTTCTGGATGTTTCTCTCAATACAACAACATATGAATACTACATTTTGACAAATAAAATTTGTCGCATAGGGCTAAATGTTGAAAAGTCATTGGAGATTATTACATGATAATGATATATTTTTTAAATCAATACTTTTAATCTTAAACATCATATATTTAAATAAATATAACAAATTGCAAAATTCATTCATGAAATGCCAAAAAATCAATACTAATATCTTTTGATAGTCACAAATCACAATTAAATGTTCTAATGATATCATTATAGTCCTGAAGACCAAAATAGTCAAACAATTGGTAAAGGCATTCTAAAAAATAGGATTACAATTATATTCATTACACAACCAAGAAGGCTAGGATGCATAAAGGTATGTACATCCATCAAATATGAATCAAAAGATAATGTTAGTCATATGTTGTAGTATCAAAAACTTTAACATACATGTATATAACAAAATCTTACAAAAAATCATTACTTAATGCCCTGATTCTATCTGTAATGTATCTAGATAGAGGTATAATAGTGATTAGTAGTGAATAGTAATAAATGGTACTAATAATCCCACATGCATAGAATGGTAGAGTAAGATAGATTAGAATAGTATAAATAAGAGGTCATAGCCCATTGTAATATCATCAAAGAAGAAGAATTATAATTGAGCTTACTCAAAGGAGGTAGTCCCCACAAAGTAGTAGGTGATTCAGAGTGATTCCTTCCATAAAAAGAATACAGTTTTAATATATTTAGTATTTTTATGATTTTCTATATTTTAGCATATAGGTTCTTCTCATATGGTATCAGAGTGATTTTTAGGACTATTTTCATGATTGTGATTTTTATTGCAAGCACATTTGGGAGCTTCATAGAGAAAATATAAGACGTGCAGATTTACATTTTTATCCTAAACAACCTAATTATTCATCTTCAAACTGATCTCAAAAGGTAGTAAATTGAGCTAAACTATTTCTGGGTTTTGTGCATCTTATTTCCATCTTTCCAAAATAGTTTGAATATTTAATTTTTGTTTAGTATTTTGGAGTTATCATAGTTTTAGTGACTTACTCTTTTGTAAAATTAAAAAAAGACTTTTTCTGCATACTGTTTTCACATAATAACAGATTGCACAAAAAATTTTCTAAGTTTTGTGCACTTCTATCTTATCTTTCTAGAAAAATTTTAATTTTTAAATTTCATTAAGTATTGTAGAATTTATCGCAGTCTTAGTGATTGCCTCTATTGTAAAAAAATAAATTAAAAAAAAGAGGTCATTGAAAGTGTTTGTGTAAGGATGAATTTTGGTTGAATCTAACATCCAATTAATTATAATCATGGGTCTTCATAGTTTATCTAGAGCATTGATGCACCTTCATCAAACTAGAATAATTAGAGAATATTGGATAGAGTTTGACAAACTCATCAGTCCATTTGATGACCTATCTGATGATTTATACCAAAGGTGCTTCATCAATAGGCTTTAAGATGAGATTTAAGTAGAGGTTATAATGTTCCAGCACAAGGCTTAGATGTGCTCATAAAAGACCACATCTGCTATTATCGTGGTGAGACACATTTATTTTTACATCCCTGCATAACATCATCTTTTCAAGCCATCAAAAAACTAGACACTAATCCCATTTTGGATGCACCTCAGTAGGCTCTAGATGAACCCATTCAAGAAATCACAATGCTCAAGCAGGTCCGCGATCAACCCAAGCCAAAAATCATAGAGCCCAAGAAGGAAATCGAGTCTTCAAATCCCTTAGAGAAAAATGCTAAGGGGGATGGCATGTTGGCTCACCAAGAAACATATTTTGTGCACTCTTGTTCTAAATTTGAGGTGTTGATTGTCAAGATTCAACTTTTAGTGATCAACATACCCTCATGTTTTAAGCTGAGGTTATTCCATCCATCGATCTCTATGCACTTCACTCTCATGTTATAACATTTAAGTTCACATTGTTGTTGTACATGCTCACATCTTAGTCTCAAAATAATAATTGAAAGCCTAAATGAATGCATGGTTAGGCCTCCATTTGGTCAGTATCCTATTTTATTGAGTAATTCTTATTAAGTTTTAAGGATGAAACATTTTAAGGGGGATGGAATGTAATATACCTAGATAAAGGTATAATAGTAAATTAATGAATAGTAATAATAATACTACATGCATAGAATGGTAGAGAGGGATAGATTAGATTAGTATAAATAAGAGGGCATAGCCCATTGAAAGGAGGTAACCCCCTTGAAGTAGCAAGTGATTCAGAGTGATTCCTTCCATAAAAGGAATAAAGTTTTAATATATTTGAAATTTTTATGATTTTCTATATTTTAGCATACAAGTTCCTCTCATCTGGTATCAGAGCACTTTCTAGAACCATTTCCATGATCATGAATTTTATTGCTAGCACATTTGAGAGCTTTATGGAGAAAATATAAGAAGTATAGATTTATGTTTTTAATCCTAAAGAACATGACTATTTATCTTCAAACTTGTCTCAAAATGTAATGAATATAGATAAACTATTTTAAGGTTTTGTGCATCTTATTTCTAGTTTTTAAAAATAGTTTGAATTTTTAATTCTTGTTTAGTATTTTGAAAATTATCATAGTTTTAGTGATTGCATCTTTTGTAAAACAAAAAAATTACTATTCTTCTACACACTTCTATCACATAATAATGAATTGTGCTAAAAGTTTTCTGAGTTTTGTGTGCCTACCTTACATTTTTAGAGCATTTTCAAGTTTTCAATTTTATTAAGTATTGTATAATTTATCACAGTTTTAGTGATTGCTTTTATTGTAAAAAGAAATCACTAGAAGTATTTGTGTAAGAATGCATTTTTGGTTGAATCCGACATCCAATTAATTGTAATCATGAGCCTTCATAGTTTATCTAAAGCTTGATGCACCTTGGTCAATCTAGCACAATTAGAGAATATCAGATAGAGTTTGACAAGCTAGTTAATATACTTGACAACCTATCTGATGATTTCTACCGAAGATTCTTCATCAAAGAGATTCAAGATAATATTAAAGTAGAACTTATAATGTTCCAACATCAATCTTTGATAGAAGCGCATGGCTTAGCTTTTGTTACAAAAGATTGATATGCTATTATAATGGTGAGATACTTTTATTTTTGCATCCCTACACGACACCACCTTTTCAGGCCATCAACAAACCAAACAATTATCCCCTTTTGGATGCACCTCAATAGGTTCCAAATGAGCCCATTCAGGGAATCACCATACTCAAGTAGGGTTCTAATGAGCTCAAGCTAACAATCATAGATCCCAAGTAGGGAATCAAGTCTTCAAATCCCTCAGAGAAAAATTCTAAGGGGATGGCATGTTGGCTCACCAAGCAGTATATTTTATGCACCCTTTTTCTAATTTTGAGGTACTAATTTTTAAGATTCAACTTTTAGTGATTGACTTTAACATCATGTTTCAATTTGAGTTTAGTCCACCCATTGATCTTAATGCACTTCACTCTCATTTTGTAGTGTTTGAGTTCACATTGTTATTGTACATGTTCACATCCTAGTCCCAAAAGAAGAAGTGGAAGCCTAAATGAATGCATGGTCAGGCCTCCATTTGGTCTGCATCCTATTTTATTAATTAATTCTTATCATGTTATGAGGGAAAAACATTTTTAAATGGGATGGAATGTAATGTACCTAGATAGAGGTATAATAGTAGAATAGTGAATAGTAATGAAAAATAATAATTATCCTACATGCATAGAATGTTAGAGTGTGATATATTAGAATAGTATAAATAAGAGAGCATACCTCATTATAATATCATTAAATAAGAAAAAATGTAATTGAGTTTTCTCAAAGGAGATAGCTCCCTTGAAGTGGCAAGTGATTCGAAGTTATTCCTTCCGTAGAAGAAATATAGTTTTAATATATTCAGTATTTTTATGAATTTTTATATTTTAACATACAGGTTCCTCTCACCATCATTATAATCCATGTGACCACATTTTGTAAAAATACAAATGATAAATTACCTCAAATGAAGGTTTAAGATCAATACAAACTTTACTTGTGTTTGGTGAATGGGAAATGATTTTTACTGTTATGGCTTGATATGATACTAAATTTATTATGCCATTCTCAATGTTGTGGCATATAAGTGATTTGAAGTTATTCCTTCCATAAAAGAAATATAGTTTTAATATATTCAGTATTTTTATGATTTTTTATATTTTAACATATAGGTTCCTCTCACCATCATTATAATCCATGTGACCACATTTTGTAAAAATAAAAATGATAAATTACCTCAAATGAAGGTTCAGGATCAATACAAACTTTACTTGTGTTTGGTGAATGGGAAATGATTTTTAGTGTTATGGCTTGATATGATACTAAATTTGCTATACCATTCTCAATGTTGTAATCTTCCAATTAATATTTGTGAGAGTAGGTTAAATGTTGATGAGTATTGCATATTTTTACTTCAAATTGATATATATTTTTAAATTGATAGTTTACAAATATAACATTTTTTTCTAAAATAAATATATTAAATTACTTAAGTAATTCATGAAATGTCAAAAAATTATTCCTAGAATTCTTTTGTATTCAAAAAACACATTTGAATTTCATAATCCCATCAATGTTGTCCATGTGACCATAATTTCCAAACATTTGATACATAATTACTAAAATGTAAAATAAAACTAATATTTCGAGCACAATCAAGAAATCTAAGTGTAGACACTTAATTTTGATACAAGACCATTTTCTATTACATATTTGTAATGCATTTATACACTTGGTCCATTTGTGTATATTTATCTATATTGAGACACCTTCAACTGTTATTAAACTCCCCTCGACCTTGATCCATTTTGATTTCCTCATACACACTTCATATCTATATGTTGTTAGCTTTAAGACCCTGAATTTCCATCCTCTATTTAAGTTAATTTCTATTTTGAGATGTTTTTCCCTCTAGGTTATAATCTTTGGTCTGTTGATATTGACCAGGTTAGAATCAACGACTTTCCAATTCAGACTCTATCCCTTTTGTGGGTCCTTTTTACCTTGGCATGATTCCTTGTGTATTGATTGCTGATTATCATTATTTCTTAAGATTGACATTTTTTTGAAGCTTATTGGAGTGATTTACATATAAAATTACAATGAGTTAAATAGTAATAGTGTATCCCACTTTTTGGTATAAAAGGGACACCAAAAAGTGAAAATGTATATAGTTTTCAATATGCATAGGTGATAACGACTAAATAATACAAAATGTGAAAATTGTATTGACTAGTATAATGTTGCATTTTAAATGTAGATTGCATTTGTATTTAAAAAATAAAAATAAAAAATAGATTTTTAATGCCTAAATACATAGTATGTATGTTTCATGTATATAAAATTGTATTGAGTGGTTGATCTCCCATCCTCATAACTTTTTCAAAATATAATATTTTTCAATATTTCTTGGATAGATGTCCTAGAGACATGGACATACATAAATTTTTTTTTTTTTTTTTTATAATAAATATTTAACTTTTAATTTAATTTTAATTATTAGATCGAGAAATATCGACACTGACGATATCTCCTTGCATTATTTTTTATATATATATGTCAAAATGGACCACATTTTTTACTAGTAGAATGAGGACTTTCAAATAAAATGAGATGATTTTTTTCCAAAATGTTTGAACACATTATTGTACTTTTGTTAGTCCTTGGAATATATGATAATTTATTTTATGAATAACTATATTTTTGCTAGTGCTTGGTCAAATCTATAGGTTGTGATAATAAACCCGCATAACATAAATGAAGTGATTCAAATTAATATGCCTAAATGCACAAATGTAGACCAAGTATTCCATGGTAGTCATGAATCTTCTATAGTGGGTAGGATTCTTATTAAGCCTAGTTATCTCCCTACACAATTCAATAATCATGGTTCTACCATTGAGGATATACAAGGGAAAACCTGGGAAGAGGAGGATGTACAAAAAATGTTTATCAAAATGTCTATGCATAAATTTTCATAGTCAATTCAGTAATATACTTAGAGGATGATGTTGGTGCATCAGATGTTTTGTAACAAGGAGGAGAGACAACACTCAAGAAGGGCACATGCATGACTTGAAAGTTCTATGTCAATATGTTACAATGACAAAGACTTGGAACATAGGATGACTGGCAATTGTTTAACAAAATGAATGAATACAAAAATACTAATAAGTTTAATGTAGACAAAGAATTCAAAGAAAATTAGATACAATATCAAGTTATGGTCCATAGCTATTCTAAGAAAACTTTATGGCTTTGGGTGAATTCGACAACGTCTGTAGATGACTTTAAGTAGAAAATTAAAATTTCTCAAAGGATACTTGTAGTGCATCAATGTCTCATAAATGCAAGAAAACAACTAGAGGATCTAAATAATTTGTTTGGGTATGATATAGACAAGGAATCCAACTTGATTTTGGAGATGAGATTATGTGGAGGAGATGTAGGCACTGGGATACCATCTTCCTCTGAAGTTGGTTCTTTGAATGAAGCAGTGAAGAAAATAACTACTAAATTAAATGCTCAGAGGCCTACACCCATATCTAGTGCTTATAATGTGGAATAAGTGGAAGAGGTGTCGATGGTGGAGATTAAAGAAGAAGATGTGACCCTCTATAAGTTAAACTTATATAAAGAGGCAATAATCAGTAAATTTACTGGTTTTTGACATAATCTAATCACCAATAATTGATAAATTCAATGGATTCATATGACATGGACAAAGGAATGTGAGATCTTTATTTTATCCAAGGAATTCTTTATTGTCCTTTTTTTTAATGAGGTATATTATCAGAAAGTCTTTGCGGATGGCCATTGGTTTTGGGGAATGATGGGTCTTTACCTCACTTCCTCACTTCCTAGGTTCAAGAATTTGATCCAATTTCACATTCAATTACCAAAATGTCAATTTGGGTGTGACTCCAGAATCTCTTTCTATATCTGACGAGGGATTTCAAAAATATAAGAGATATCTTGGGAAATTTTATCAACGTTGATCTTGAGAGAATGGAAATGGGACTATGCACATTTGCTCACATTTGTGTATAAATGGATCTCAACAAGGGCCTACTGGATAACATGATAATCAAATGTTAAAAAATTTAACGTATTCAAATGTTGGATTTTGAGAATACTAATTTTCTATGTCTATTTACAAACTTATTGGACATCTTCATGCTACTTATCCCCAGGCATGAACCCACCCATAAGAAAGGGTCAAAACCAACATTAAAAAGGTGGAGCTCTTTGGAGCCATATGATGAGGAGGTAGAAGTGAATCATGTAGAGGAAAGTTGACATCCAAAAAACCCAAAAAAGAAAGATCTTGAGAACTAGATGCTCAATTGGAGGATTTTATCCTTGTAATAATGGAAGGAGATGAAGATTAGAGTATAGCTATGAGGATTAATCCAATTGAGATTTCATTCGGGGGAGTGAAGAGAGTGCATGAATATAATAAATTAGATTTTGATAAAGATATGATGATGCTTATAATCTTAGAACACTTGACTTCTATATCACCCTCTAGTAAATAGAATTCAAAATTGAAGATAGTCACAATTGAGTCCTCTCATGGGACAGAGTAGGGTGTATAAAAAAAGGTAAAAATGATAGACTTGAAGTTTTTTGGGACATACTTATCATTAATATTCTAGTATATGGAGGTTAGGCTTGATGGTATATTCTATTTTGGTGACCTTTCTTCTCAGTTTTCCCTTTTTTTGTTGCAGAGGGAATATTGGTTCTTTTCTTTTGAGAGTTCTTTTCTCTTTTCTTTGATTCTTTTCCTTCAAAATGATGAAAACTATCTATAAAATATAATTTTTTATTTTATAATATGAAGTTACAATTTCTCACTGAAATATATATAAAATAAAAATATAAATAAATATAATTTATATTTAAAATATAATAATGCATCAATTTACATTATCTTTTAATTTTTAAATGGTTGTTTGATTGTAATTAAAAAAAATTTATAAAAAGTTTAGAGATTATGAAAGATAATATCAATAAAGAGAATTAAAAATCACTCTTTACATAGAAGATTTATAAAATAAATTTACTTACACATTTTTAAATTTTTTTTATTTAATTAAAAAAAATCATTATCATTATACTGGATAATATTATGTTATTAAATAAATTATTTTATTTTATAAAACATTTATTTCTATTTTTATATTTATAATTGAAAAGATTCATCTATTGGAAAATGAACCCAAGGTCTCGACCTAGTGAATGCCCCCTTATTCACTCACAACTTGATGGTAATTATTTAGCATAAAACTTAGCTATGAAAAGTGAAGTCTATTAATTTAGATTTATTTTCTCTATATTATGAATTATTGAAAATCCCAAACCAAAATAATTAGTTAATTGATCTGATAATTTATATGCTAGTTCAGATAGAAGATCTCCAGTAGTTGTATAGTTAAAAATAATGCTCAATTCTTATCCTTGGAAATTTGTATTCGTCATTTTTTTTAATTACTAAAATTTGTAGGTAATTTTATTATCAAATATATATAAATAAAAAAATTATTATAATTGTTAAGCATGGAATATACTGAGAGGGGGAGTGAATCAGTATATTATATATCTTATAAATCTTTCCTTTAACCAAATTCCACTTAATCAAACATTCAAGATATGAAATAAAACTCAAACAATAAACATCCACACAAGACAGAGAGAGACACCAGGTATAACGTGGAAACCCAATGTGGTAAAAACCACAAAGAATCAATCTCAAATATATTCATGAGAACAACCCCACAGGAGCACCATACCCCTTTGCCAAGTACAAACCTTAGCTATAATTCATGAGCACCAACCCATAAGAGCTTCAAACCCCTTTGCCAAGCACCAACCTAGCACCTATTCATGAGCACCAACCCATAGGAGCTCAAACCCCTTTGCCGAGCACCAACCTAGCAACAATTCATGAGCACCAACCCTTTTACCAAGCACCAACTCAGCAATAATTTGTGAGCACCAACCCACATGAGCACCAACCCCTTTGTGTATACCACACACCTATCTCTCAATGTCGCTATCTCAACAAATGATAGATCAATACAACATCTCCTTCCTCTCTCTCACTTTTGCTCTTCTAAGCTAGATATAAGAAATACAAATCATCTCTCACAATTGCTCTTCTAAGCTAGATATTACAATATCAAATCAACCTCTCTTTCTTATATTACAAATGGCTTCTCAAGCCTTTATTTATAGCTTTTCAAATGACCTTTGGCCTTCCCCCTTTGTGACTTTTCAATCCTCATGGAAAATGGTGCCAGTCTTGGATGACCCTTCATATCCAAGCATTTGAAGAGTCATGTGGTGACCCTTCATGACCAAAAACATCTTTCCCACTTTTGTCCTTATCTTTGATGACTTTTCATATTCCTGAAAGTGTCCGTTCATGATAAATTCATCCTTTACTCTTTTGTCTTCACTTGGTGACTCTTGGTATTCCCCAAGATGACTCTTCATGGGAAAATGTGTCCCATCCTTCTTTTGTCTTTATCCCATGACTCTTAGACTTCTCCATGGGCCCTTATTTTGTCTCATATGCAACCAAGAATATATTCTTTAATATTAAATAAATATGAACTCATATTAGCCAAGATAAACAACATTAAATGCAATGGGGCCTTTATCACCAATAATACTAAACCTTTGACATCAATGACAATATTTCCAACAATATTCCCCTTTGTCATTGATGGCAACATCAATCCTGAAACTACCACATCCTGTCACTTACACATACCATCATATAAAAACATACAATAACTCCCCATTACTGTAGCAACCTGTACCTATTCCCTGTACCTATTTTTTGCACCTGTACCTGTACCTATTATTCTCCCCCTTTGACATCAATGGTAAAGGGCCTACCTAGACCTAACACCTAGCTCCCACTCACTTGATGCTGAACATCAATGGCATGAAGCAATAGAAATTACTCCCAACTTCTCTCACCGATCTTTGAGAAGATATCTGATTTTACCTGTCGTTTGAGAATCTGCAATCAACTCATTTGAATATTTCCTTTCGTATGAAACTTTAAGGTGTATCCTTGATCACATATTTGCCTTACACTCAATAGATTATGCTTATAAAACATTCTTAGTCTTGGTTTTATCATTATCCAAAAATAAAGTACCTTTTTTGGTTGTCCTAGCAATGGTTTTATCTCCAAATTTCACTATACCACCATTGATCTTCTTTACTCTTATCTCCTGTCATATGCCTCAAACATCCGCTATCAACGAACCATGGCTGATCTTTATCTCTTACATGCAAAGCTATTTGCACCAACATAGAATCTTCAAGTTGTTTCTTCTACCATGAACACGACTAAACCTTCTTCCCGATGAATGGAGCTTTGAAACTTTGATCCTTCTTGATCGAATCTGCATGAGTATCCTTTTCTTTCTCTCTAAAACTGTTAGCTCTTTTTCAACATTCTAATTTCTTATGACCATAATCATTTGAAACACTGCATATGCAAGAATCATTCTAATAGCCTCAAACCATAATACTAATGCAAAATTTTCTTCAAAAATATATTCCCTCAAAAGATATAAAAATTAATCTGTCAACTCACCTTCTTGTCATGCAAAATATCCAAGACCCAATAGCATCCACCATGCTTCAATTTTCTTAAAAGTGTCTCCTTAAAGCCTAAAAGAGACACCCCCACACAAAAGGGTTCTAGAAATAAATCTCAGGAGATTCCCACATCTCCTCTGTTTCTTCCTTGATCTTCTTGTGTTTTTCTTTTAGAATCCATTTAAGCATGTTTAACCTTTTTGACCTACTAAATTTATCATTTATGATGTTTTTCTTTTTCTCAAATTTTGCAACTATCTTATCTTGACAAAGCTCATGCTCAAATGTAACAAGAGATTCTACACAATCCTTCCTATCTGATTCTTTTTCTACTATAACAAGTAATTCATTTTCATTCTTGAACTCAACTTGATCAACCTTTACTATTTTAGGTCTCCAAACCTGAATTTGTCTTTTCTCATATTTTCTAGGGTCTCTGTAACCTTTGACATACTTTAAATATCTCTTTACTTTATTCTGGCATAATCTAGCAATATGACCAACCTCATGACAACAGAAGCAAACAATATTTCTCATACCTTTTTCTTGAATGTGATTGAGATCTCCCTTTGACTGATTGCTTCTCCTCATACAATCTCTTGCCCTATGACAAACATGATGACAAATAAAACAACAACCATGAAAAGAACTTGAAAACTTGAAAGCATTGGGCTGCTTGATTGGCTTATTTGATTTGCCTGTAAAACATACATCCTTCTTTCCTTGGACCAATATTTCATGATCTTTCTCAACCTTGATTATAAGCTTCTCATGATTATCCTTTAAAGAACCTAACTCATCCTTCAAATGATTACACTCTTCTTCTTTTTATGTTAAAATTGAAGTTCTAATGTCTAACTGATTCTTAAGATCCTGAATAAATATCTTATTTTCTTTTACTTCTATAGCCAACTTAGAATCCAAGATAAACACATTTTACTTAAGAGCTTCAACCACAGATTTCAATTCTTGATTCTCCTTCTTTAGTTGCTTGGCCATCTATGCTTTTCCTTTAATCTACCTTCAAGCTATTAAACCCTTTTTGAAGGAACCTACTCTGATACCAATTGTTAAGCATGGAATATACTAAGAGGGGGGTGAATCAATATATTATATATCTTATAAATCTTTCCTTTAACCAAATTACACTTAATCAAACATTCAAGATATGAAATAAAACTCAAACAATAAACATCCACACAAGATAAAGAGAGACACCAGATATAACATGGAAACCCAATGTGGGAAAAACCATAGAGAATCAATCTCAAATATATTCATGAGAACAACACCACAGGAGCACCATACCCCTTTGCCAAGTACAAAACTTAGCTATAATTTGTGAGCACCAACCCACAAGAGCTTCAAACCCCTTTGCCGAGCACCAACCCAACACCTATTTGTGAGCACCAACCCACGGAGCACCAACCGCTTTGTCGAGCACCAGCCCACAAGAGTACCAACCCCTTTGCCAAGCACCAACCCACAGGAACACCAACCCCTTTGTGTATACCACACACCTATCTCTTAATGTTGCTATCTCAACAAATGATAGATCAATACAACATCTCCTTCCTTAGTCTCACTTTTGCTCTTCTAAGCTAGATATAAGAAATACAAATCATCTCTCACAATTGCTCTTCTAAGCTAGATATTACAATATCAAATCAACCTCTCTTTCTTATATTACAAATGGCTTCTCAAGCCTTTATTTATAGATTTTCAAATGACCTTTGGCCTTCCCCCTTTGTGACTTTTCAATCCTCATGAAAAATGGCACCAATCTTGGATGACCCTTCATATCCAAGCATTTAAAAAGTCATGTGGTGACCCTTCATGAGCAAAAACATCTTTCCCACTTTTGTCGTTATCTTTGGTGACTTTTCATATTCTTCAAAGTGTCCATTCATGATAAATTCGCCCTTTACTCTTTTGTCTTCACTTGGTGACTCTTGGTATTCCCCAATATGACTCTTCATGGGAAAATGTGTCCCATCCTTCTTTTGTCTTTATCCCATAACTCTTCGACTTCTCCATGGGCCCTTATTTTGTCTCATATGCAACCAAAAATATATTCATTAATATTAAATAAACATTAACTCATATTAGCCAAGATAAACAACATTAAATGCAATGGGGCCTTTATCACTAATAATACTAAACCTTTGACATCAATGACAATATTTCCAATAATAATTAAGAAGTTTTAATTGAATTGGAATAAAATGTTTAACTTCTGTTATCTTAAATTAAAAAAACTTTTATTTGTTGTAATTTTTTAATTATTAATTTTTTTGGATGATTTTATTACAATAAATAAATAAATTAAAATGTTGTTAAAATAATTATAAATATTTAAAAAAAGTTTTAAATAATTTATTAATTTGTAAAATTATATTGTTCTAAGATGTATATATTTGTCGATTATTATTTCAGATTAAGTTTTGTTGATATCTTTTTTTTTATAAATTTCTAACTATCCTTATTATGCTTGCCACATTTTTTCTCTTCTTCCCTCTTTCTTCTATCTATGTCCCCCTTATGGTTTTATGACTTTACCAAAAAAATATAATGTATGTTTCGAGGGGTGGATTATTCCCACCTTTTTTGGGGTCCTCCATAGGATGTAGTTCCTTTCTTGTCAATTTTTCTAATAGTTTTTTTTTTTATCAACTTGTATGCCAATATGGTCCTAATTTAAATTCAACATGTCTATAAATACATAGGGGTATTGGTACATTTAGTAAATTTAAAATAATCAAGTGATGCAATCAATACAAACATATAGAGAAAGCATTCAAGAATATAGGGAAATCTAAAGAGCATCTGCCATTTATTGTTCACTACATTCTAGAAGATGTTAAGCATTTATAGAGTATTAATTGAATATCATAGAACAACACTTGCATTACACTTGACCTTTTAGCTGAATTACATTTTAATTTATATTATCGTTGATATAATATATCATTAAGGGGCCTAATAATTAGTTGGTCCTTAAAACCCTTATTGACCTTGAGCGTAGGTTGAGTATGTATTTACCTTTATTATATCAAAGTCAACAACGAGCACCATTATTGCACCCTACAAATATATGTAGGATATATATTATTGACCTTATATTCATATCCTAGTCTATATAGATAAATAAGATTGTTACATCAGTCATCATAGTCTGTGCATACTTTATGTTTTTATCTTTAGTTTTATGTTAATAAACAAAATTTTTGTATCTTTCATACTTTACTATTACCAATGATATTGTATACTTTTTTTATATTTTGGGACTAGGAATTCATAGTACCATTTGAGATCAAGTTGATAAAGATAGTTTTTTGATGTTATCTAGAAACTTGGGGGAAAATAATCACTTGATTTTCAATTATTTTTTTTGAATTTGATACTCATCCCCTTCATGGTTCAACTATTTTCCTTGTGTTAATTTTACATCATAATTTAATATGAAAAATATAAAAAATGGGCATAATAGATTTATATTCACGGATCTTAAATAATGTATCAAGTTTTGTGAACAAGGTATCAAGAACATTAGGTATGCTCAATGTACATCTCTCCTACATGGAATTGCTATAGATATCAGTCATATTCCTCATAAAATATTTTCTATCAATGTTACATACATATTAAAAAAATATATTCATTGAGTAATTAGAGATGAGACTTAAAAATTTACATAAAATCATCTTAGACATAACCATCAAAACCATTGCAAATAAAAATGTATCACTACTACATGAAATGCTATATTGAAATAGATGATGGTAATATTATTACTCCAATATATACCAAGGTCTATTTTATTTAGATTTTTCCTTTGGTTTAATTATGATTATGCTATAATAATATTTGCATAGAATCAATGTGATTTATTTTTAAACATTAGTGCATGTGTAAAATTTTTAATAATGAATCAGAATTAGATGTGCATTTTGTATCTAGGTTTCTAGTATATAATGAGATATGTGGAGGGTTTTAGTACCTATTTATAAGAAATCAAGGATCTCTATAGGATATTATTTATTATGAAGATATAATGTGTTTACCTTTATTCATCATAGATATGACCCAACACATATATAACATCCTTGAGTTTTGTTAGTTCAACCATTTATTTCATGGTCAACTTCATAATCATTTTTTCAACTTCAATTTTAAAGGCACAATAGTTGTTGGTGTCCTCCCCCACAATACAAATTTATGTGATTGGATCTGGAAATCTCTCTTGAAAAACACAAAGATTATGAATTAGAAGCTCAAAATGGCTGGGAGCCCTTACCTGTAGATGACGATACTAATGTTCTAGGAGGATGGGGTGATAAGTCTCAGGACCCACCATCTCCAACGCCTCCCGCGACTTCCATGTTTGTTGTGATTTCTTAATTGTCTTCTTTATTCATTTTTATGTCTTTGCTCTTTATGCTTAGCTATTGTCCCAAAATATATCATTTTCCTTATCCTTAGCAAGATAAGTATTCCTATTAAGGTTTGAAGAAGATGATAAATTTCTCAGAGATTAACATAAAAATTTAGAAAGGCAAGTGAAGTTTTCAAATCCCTAGACTTGATAAACATATTTGTCAAATCAAATTTTAGTTGTCTCTTATATATGAGAAAAAAAAAATTCACATTTTTTTTGTTACCATAAATATGTTGTTAGACTACAATGATTATCTGAAAATCAAGATACTTATGTAAACCCTCTCTTTATCATTTATTGTTTTGAATTTAGATTAGTAATTAAGTTTGACTTTTTTTTTGTTTTATGCCTAAATAGAATTGATTAATATTTATGGATAAATA
>JARHVA010002084.1:1350000-1357500 GCA_037957365.1 Torreya grandis | reverse complement strand
GTCCAAAGGAGCCATGTGCAAGGAATTACATTCATATATAATGGAAATTGGGGCTTACTTGGTCTTGATTGAATACCATATTAAACCAATTGAGTATTTAGTTCCTGATGATAAACAATTGGGGCCAATCCAAGGCTTGCCCAAGGAATTTTGTTAATATAATTTTAATTAAGGCCCTAATTGCACATCTTACTCAAGTAATTAAGTGTTATCATGAATACGATATGAAATCATGACCAATTAAACCCTATTTAAGGAACTACATCCATCTTTAATAACAATCAGGTTTCTGATTGTGCACCAAATTCAACTAAAATAATATTTGGTTCAATATGATCTATGAAATTTAGCCCAAACAAGCCATGTATAAGAAATTTCATCCTTCTACTATCAATAGGGGCTCTGTTGGTCCCAAATACATAAAATATGGAATCAACCAAATATTTAGTTTAGTTGAATATGAAATTATGTCCAACCAAGGCTCATACAAGTAACTGAATACATCTAATGTCAATTACAGCTTTGTTAGCCCTAATTGTAAGTTATATCCAGCTAATCATGTATTTGGTTTTATCTTATACATAATTGGGGCCAATTGAGACCCATAAGAGTAATTTTGTCTATATAATGTTTCATTTGGGTTCCATTATCCCTGGTTGCACACCATATTGAACCAATTGAGTATTTATGTTCAATATGATATGCAATTGCTGCCACTCAATCCCCAAGTAAGGAATTACATCCATCTAATGTCATTTAGGGCTCTAATCACACCATGTTAAATAAAATGATATTTTTTCAACACTATACATAATTAAGGACAACTAAGTTGTATTTAATTAATTGCTTCCAGCTAGAATATCAATAGAAGCATTTTTCACCTCATGCAATGAATTGTGTACATCCAATTTATCCATTGAAAATATTTTCCCCTAATTTTACATCATATTTAACCAATCAAGTATTTTCCTTAGTATAATATGTAATTAAGAGTAATTTGTCCTTTTGTAAAGAATTCCTTGAATATAATGTCAATTAGGGCTTTGATAGCACACCATCTTAAACTAATTGAATATTTACTTCAATATAATACACAATCAGGGTTAAATGAGCCATGAGAAAATAATTATGTACATATGATGTTAGTTAGATCTCTAATTGCACACCGTATTATAAAAAACCAAGTATTTAGTTTATTTTGATATGTAATTGGGTCCAACCAAGCTCCATCCAAGGAAATATGTCCATCTAATGTCAATTTGGGATCTATTGCCCTGATTGCACACCATATTAGGATCAAAGGAAAAATAATTGATTCATAGGTTAATACATATCTAATTATCATTCAATGTTATAAATTATTGATAAGAACATTGGTCCCAAACAATAATCTTAATATGAAACCAATATTTGATCTTAAGACTACTAGGCCTAATGGCTTCTATTCAGGTTTTAGGATTTTGAGAATATATTACATGATCACATTATTAAACACTATGATTGTGGTATTTGAATTTGAATTCAATTACCATGCCTTTTGGCTTGGGAATGGCTTGGATTCCCAAGCCAAAGGCTTGGATTGTTAATGTACAACCAAGTTTTGAAAGGTATGAAAATAAACAACAAATTTCAACTTTGATTGCCAAATACACTAAGAATTTCAAAGTAAAAATTCAAAAACTTAATACCATCATGATGATAACACTCTCCTCTTTCTAAAAATATTATTCTTATAATTTTTGGAATAGTTTAAGGTTTCAAACTGTATTTGTTTATAACTATGCACTTTCTAGGTCACTACATACTGCAAACATGCATGCATATACATGTTCATGTAATTTGTCTTCCATTGATCCAAGTGAAAAATAAATTATATGGTTAAGTAGTACATATAATTATACATGGATTCAAAAAAAAATTATTTTCCTTTTTTTTTGAGGTTGTTAGGCATGACTCATGACTATCCATTTCTTTGTTAGTTTTAAGAACTATTTACTTGCAAAATTCATACAAAAAAAAAGTATTCTTTGAAAAAATATAAAAAATAATATGTGACATGCTATGAGATTTTATCTAAATTTTCCCCTAAGGGTTTTAAATAATATTAAACTCCAGTCAAAAAATGGTGAGCATCATGGTTGTCTATCTATTATGTTTTCTAAAAAAATAGGAGTTCCTCTTCGAATTTTAGATGTTTAACCTAGTTATACTTAATCATTAAAAAAAATGTTTTGGAAACTAGATTCAAAATTCTACATTTCATGTTTTTACACAATCTTCAAATTTGGAGTGTAGATATCTCAAATTATCTACAAGAGTTCAAATTTTTGAAATTTTAGAAAAATCATGTTCATGGGTAGGCCACTTTTTGTCCCCCAACTTCGTGTACTTACCTGTACATCAAGTGACATTACTAGGTGATCCATTTCTCAAGTAGACCATACATTAGTGTATAGTTATTGATGATGTATAAATTTTAAGTTCAATTTTTGAAAATATGGTCTAGGAGAAGTTAAATTCTTTTAATTTTTGTTGGAAATGATGAAGTGTATTAGTCACCATTGATCTACACTTGTTAATGAAATAATATTTTTAATTCATATAATTTATTGTTGGAAGAAGTTGAGATATTTTCAGTACCAAGCATATCATTGGGTTCATAATATATTATTTACTTACCTTTTTATAATGCTAGATAAATTGTACCCACTTCTCAAGATGTGCAAGTAGAGAGATCATAGTGTGACACTCTTCATTGGACTGAATATTGAATTTATGAATTATGCACCACTTTCAATTCTTGGACTACTTATTCTAATCATTTGAAAATTATTTTCCACTCTCTAGTATGATTACTCAATCAATAGACATACAAATAGAAGGCCTTAAATGTAATTATTTATATCATAAAATGTCCTCATATGGAAAGAATTTGATTGGTTTTAGGAAATCACATAGCTTGGTGATCATCATGTATTTACTACCCATTTTTTATGATATGATGGTTTTAATTGCTTTTATTTTTCTAACTGATTTTCAATTATGAATGACATCATTTATAATAGGCCCATATTTTTTCATAGGTGTTCAATATTTATGTTTCAAATTTGCCTCCACATCATTTTGATCACCATGTATTATATTTCATGCTAGCACTCAAATATTCACTTATGGTTCCTAGAATAGTTAAATCCCAACAAAATACCACCATAAAAATATTAGATAGAGTGATTAAGGATGATTAAGTATGATGAGGAATTGAGTAGAGATGATGAGGGAGTCAATAGGGATGATGAAGGATGGCGAGGGTCAATAAGGGAGTCAATTGGGATGATGAGGGATGGTGAGGGTCAATGAGGGAGTGATTAGGGATGATGAGGGATGGTGAAGATTAATGAGAGAGTGATTATGGGTGATGAGGGATGAGGAATGAGTGATTAGAGATGATGAGGTATTATGAAGTAGTGATTACATATGATGAGGGATGGTGAGGGTCAATGAGGGAGTGATTAGGGATGATGAGGGAGTGATTATATATGATGAGGAATGGTGAGGTTCAATAAGGGAGTGATTAGGGATGATGAGGGATGAGGACAAAGTGATTAGGGATGATAAAGTAGTGATTAAAGATGGTGAGAGCCAATGAGGGAGTGATTAGGGACAATGAGGGAGTGATTAAAGATGATGAGGGATGATGAGGGTCAATGAGGGAGTGATGAAAGATGATGAGGGATGAGGAGTGAGTGATTAGGGATGATGAGGGATAGTGAGAGAGTAATTGAGGATGATAAGGGAGTGATTAAAGATGACTAAGGATAGTAACAATTAACAAGAGAGTGATTAGTGATACTGAAAAATTATTAGGAAATGATTAGGGGTGATGAGGCATGAACATGAAGTGATAAGGTATGAGGGAGGGATGATGAATAAATGAAATTAACACAAATTGGTAGTTTGATGTGTGAAGGTCATCATTATGACCTATGCTATCCCAATCACACCACTTTACATCAATTTCCAAATGAGTGGTTTGTAAAATTCAATTTTGACAAATCTAAGACTCTTAGAAATGCCAAAAATTAATCTAGAAGGACCAAAAACCTAAAAATGACTATATGTTTACCAAAAATGGACATCAATTGAAAAAATTATGTCTTGAAATCCTTAAGTTTAATACTTAGATCCTGAAAATGTTTAAATACTAACCAGATTGGATTTTGAAAAATTGTTTCCCACATCGTAAGGCGTGAAACTATGAGACCAACGCCATCAGATGTAGAGTGACCCTATTTTATTATATTTAATAAAAAGAATTTAAATTATAAGGAAATATTTATAATAATATAATGTAATCTTATACTTATAAATAAGGAGTGACCCTATTTTATGAATAAATGATGTGATGATGTTATTCATAATGTGATTGCATTCCTTTTTAACCAAAATTCACTCCATCTACATGTTCACTGTTTTAATTTTTAAAACAATAGTAATGTTATTGCATTATTATTTTTAAAATAATATGATCTTATTATCTATTAATATAATCTTGTTATACATTAATACGATTGCATTATGGATTGATAATTATTGATCTATAATTTAAATAACATGATCACGTTAATTAAATAGCTTGATCACCTTAATAAAATAATGTGATCATGTTATTTATTAACATGATCACATTACCTAAATTTTCTATAAAATTGTCCCCCAACTCCATGCACTTACCCTGTGACCAAATACGAATCTATAGAAGATGCCAAAGGGAAATCAATGGGTGTGACCAAAAATGAATCTATAAGATATTCCAAGTATGAATCAATAGATGTATGTGGTGGAGTGAACACTTATGCTGAAGGGCAAAAGAAGTCAAATTCACTAATATTAATAAGAGCATCTTCCTTACTAGTTGTCTATTTAGGATCCTAATCAAAAGGCCTAGCATGAGAAGAGAACAATAGATATAGATAATGTGCACCATTAACAAGTTAAATTTGATTAGCCATGATTTGTAACAATTTAACTTCTTTTTGTAAACAAGTACTCTAGTGTGTAAAAAGAAGCTAATGAATATGAATACAATACTAAAACAAAAAAATAATGCTAAGGACTATGAATACAATACAAGTAAAAACTAAAGTATGAAGGTGATCTAGACAAGGGTTTGAATGATATATAGGCTCTCATATATACTTATTCATTCATTGATTAATGTTGGCCTAATATTTTGAAGCACTAATTGCAAAGGTAAAACCATGCATCTAGCCCACTAACTTCATTTCTAAGGGTAAGTTGAGAGTAACTTCCCTAGGTGATACACTCCTCTCAGGTGTATCACAAATCAAATAGATAAAAGAGGATTCATATTAATATAAATAAGGGAACATGGGCATTTTTTATATACTGAAAGGTATGAAGAAATAAAATTTCATGTTTAGTGTTATACTATGGTTATGAGTATTGGGGTAAACCCCTCATGCCATGATGTTTATAAATAGAACACAATGTAAGCCTTCACGATAATAATTAATTAGTTTGAAAAATGTCAATTTTTTTTTTTCAAATAATCAAAATTAAATTAAAAAATAAAGTCAAAACAAATGCAAAACATTTTTGTATTTAGAAATCAAACAAATTTCAACCCAAGATCGAAAGAAAGAGCTTCTATGTCAAAATGATCGAAGGTGTTAAGAAAATATATTTAGTGTCAAATTTAATCTAAGGTCAAAGAGATTGAATCATTTTGTGTCAGATATTATCCAAGGTAAATTTTTTTTGTTTAAGTGTTAGGCATTTAATTAAATTTAAAATAAATCCTATCTCAAGAATTAAGGGGAAACAATAAGCAATGTTCTAAAAATAACATTTTCACCAAACCCTTTTAATTTAATATGTCTTATAATTGAATTAAACTATTGAAATATAAATGTTGATAACATGTATTGATCTTATATGAAAATACAATAAACTATAAAATTTACTAAAATTAGGAAATTTATAGAAATAATAAATTAAGTTAGGGTTAAAGACTGTCCCTCAAAATAATAATAGATATGATTGTGCGAACTTTCTATCAGTGTGAACTATATATAAAAACCTACAAACATAGTTATATAAAAAATAAGAATTTGTAATCTATTGGGATAAATCTACGGGAGGTGGATAGGGGTGCATTATGGCCTTGGTTGGATATTATTTTCATATCTTGGTTTATTCCTGATTTTTAGATCTAGTCATGTATGACTACTTTTGAAGGTTGACTATAGATCTTTGTATATCACTATGTTATGGGATAAACTTGTAATTATCAAACCCGAGACCTACACAAGCACCATATAGAAAATGGGAATAAAAATCGGTTAGTAAGGATAACTAAGTTGGCCTCTAAATTGTTTTTAACTGAGTGTTACCTACATAGCCCAAATGGACCTTAGGTCAATGTAGTTATCCCTCCTAGATGTGTATGTCCAATCATGAATGCAATTTTAGATGCTCTTTCACCTCCGAGTACCCTTGACATAAGCAAATGAATGGTATATTAAAATTTTCAATTTGAAAAAAATTAGTAATTCTGTAGTACTGAAGCATATATAACTTTTGTATAGCCTTTATAAAGATATTTAACTAGGGGTTAGCTCTTAACATGACCCTTTATTATATATAGGTCTTGAATTTGAATTGGGGGCTTACTGGCATAGGAGGATACTGACTTGGAGAGACCAACAGTCATAAAAGAGACTATTAACAATGTAAAAATTCAAAACTCTTCTGCAAGTTACATTGTGACATGTTTGTGTTACCTGAATAGGGTCACAATATGGATTTGTTTTGTAATTTGGCCATGTCCAAAAGACTCAAAACTTGAAGATAAAGGTCTAAAATGGAAATTGGGGTTCCTTAGGGTGGTAATGGAAGGATAAAATAGAATTATAAAATGCATGAGGTTATAAAACAAGAGAGTAAAGCCTATGATGTATAATGGGATATGCCAATAATTCATTTGTTTATCAACAATAGTTTAAATAAGCAAGGTTATGCAAAATGCATGGTTTGAATGAGCTTGTATCAAATTTGGGTGTCTATACCAGGAACTAATTATTTCAAATGAGTCCTTATAAGGTATAATAATTCAATAGATTTTCAAAAATGATAAGTTTTAATGAAAATAAAAGCAAGCTATGTAGAATACAATTCACATATTAACTTGTCAAACCTCAATTTATGCAAATTACATAAAATATAATATGTTTCCCAAAATAACCTATTAGACCTTAATACATGTTTCAAAATAAAAACAAGTTACATATAATAAAATATGTATCACACAATAATATGTTACACCTCAATTCAAGTTTCAAAATTAAAAAAAGTTACATATAGTAAAAAACGTTTCACACAATAACTTGTTAAACCCCAATTTATGTTTCAAATGAAAATAAAGCAAGTTATATATCATGCAATATGCTTCACACAATAACTTATTAAACCTCAATTTAA
>JARHVA010002084.1:1282500-1345000 GCA_037957365.1 Torreya grandis | reverse complement strand
CATCCACAAGATACACTGATCTGGGCAACAATTTAGGCGACAATTTGGGTGACAGTTCCACCCCAATTGATGATGAAACTTCTGGGAGCCATAACTTTTGCAGTGTAGCCACAATTGACTCACCATTTGAACCGTTGGAAAGCTAAGAAAGAGAAAGAAATTGTGAGATGGTATGGAGTGTTGATCGATGAATTTTTACCCCTAAAAACCCAATGGAAGTGCTGTAAATTTCAATTTTAGTAGTTCAGTCTAAAAATAGTAAGTTTCTAAAAATAGTAATTCCTTAAATTATGTATTGTTTTAAATCTTGGAAGTCAAACCAATTAATCTCCATTGAGATTGGTGACGTTACACATCCTCCCCATGCTTTCAAAATGTGTATAAATGAAGTGGTAACTTGAAATGTGAAGACATACATCTCTTCCTAGAGATAAGCATATATTTGTATTGCGATCTTGAGTAATACTACATATCTTATCATAGAATTCATTGTTACTATGTTATTTCTATGCTATTTAAATATTTATCAACTAGAACTTCTAAGTTTTAGATTAGTGGTATCAGAGCGGTTTGTCTTAAGAGTGTATGATCCCGAGGATGAGGTCAGGCTACAAGAAGCTTGGGTGGGAAACAATAGAGCTTCCAAATTTTCCACCTATTCACTCCAAATGACTTCAAATGGTGGATGACACTAAGACATTTGATCCTTTCAAGGAAATAGTGAATGAAGCCCTCCAGTGGTAACAAGGGCAGATGCTACAATAATTTGCCCAAATTCTTTAAACACTTTTGATGGGAAATTCTGGCTCCGTGTTTACACTTTCTAGCTTCTCATCTAGAGAATGTCCTTTCAGTGCCCCAACACCCTTTAAGGTTTAGGTAAGTTTTGATATTCCTACATTTGAAGGCAAAATCAATGTTGATGCACTAGAAAATTGGTTGGATCAACTGTCTTACTACTTCTCTGTAAATAACTTCAGCGATGGAGAAAAGATTACTTTCGCTCTTTTGAAATCATCATTGCTTGTGAAAAATTGGTGGGAAGTGTACAAAAAGAGGTTTAGTATAGATGACATTGACCTTGAGGTGGAACCTACCTGGGATGATATTTTGGAAGCGGTGAAAGAAGAATACTATCCCATTGGAGCATATGATGATTTGTACATATAGTGGCAACAATTCACCAAGGTAAGGACCTATTTGTTCAAGATTACACAGACACTTTCAATTCTTTTTCTACAATATTGGGCATTCAATAAAGTGAGAAACATAAGAATCTCAAATACCGTGGTGGACTATAATGCTACATACAGGGGGAAATGGAACTATTCAATTTGGAAACCCTCAGTGAGGCATACAAATTCAAAGTGAAGATTAAACAGAAGCATGGAAAAAAGAATATGAAGAGTCAACCCTCAAAATGGAAAAGTGATAAGGAAGGTCAAACACGAGGCCAAAATTGGAAGCAAAAGGAGTTTCAATATAAGAAATCCCAAAAGGGGAAGAATGGAAAATGGTGTGATTACCAAAAAACTAGAACTCACCCCAAAGAAGAATGTCGAGCCATCAAGTCACTACTTTCTAAGTTATACACAACCCACAGTCAAAGAGGATGAAGAAGAAATTATAGATGTTGATCCTGACACCATCATCACTTCATCACATACCCATGAGGAGAGACCAAATGACAAGGAAAGATTGTTTCATTCCAAATTATGGGTAAAAGGTAAGCCTCTGCATTCCATTCTTGATAGTGGGAGTCAAAAGAATGTAATCTCTGCTAAAGTTGTGAAAAGTCTAAATCTATCCATGAAGCCTCATCTAAAGCCCTACAGTATCAGATGGTTGAGCCCAAAGAGAGACCTCCGTGTCACCCATCAGTGTCTTCTTTCATATGTTATAAAACCATTCCAAGATGAAGTCTTGTGTGATGTGGTCAATCTAGATATTAATGATGTACTCCTTGGTCAGTCGTTCATGTATGAGCAACATGGCATCTATGAATCATGAACCTAAAGGATCACCCTCACTCTTGGAACATGGTGTTATAGGGTACTAGAGGTACCACCTCCCACATCTATCTCCCTGATCAATGCTAATCAGTGCAAGAGATTGGTGGAGAAAACAAAGCAATTTGTTCTCATGGTGGTCAAACCATAGAAATCCAAGAAGGCCGATGTTGCAGTCCTCACTAGGATAATATGATGACTTATTCAAGTGACCCACAGGAGTTTCACTGCATTTCTAGGTAAAACATACTATCGATTTGATCCCAAGATCACCTTTGCCTAACAATCCTGTGTATCATAGATCAATTTTAGAGAATGATGAGATAAAAAGATAGATTCAAGAATTGATCTAAAAGGGTCACATTAGGCCAAGCTCTTCACCTTGTGGTATCCCAATTATCTTGGCATTGAAGAAAGATGGAACATGGAGGCTTTGCATTGACTATCGAGCCCAAAATAAAATCTTTGTGAAGAATCACTACCCTCTCCCCAGGATGGATGACCTGCTAGACTAGCTCCGTGGTGTGAAGTTCTTCACCAAATTGGATTTCAAATCTAGTTATCACCAAATTCCCATCGATCCCACTGATGTCTGGAAGACTGCATTCAAATCTAAGAAGGGGCTCTTTGAATGGTTGTTTATGCCTTTTGGCTTAACTAACACACTTGCAACCTTCATGAGGATGATGGATGACATCCTATGACCCTTCACCAACTCATTTGTGGTTGTCTACTTAGATGACATACTCATCTATAGCAGAACATGGGAAGAACATTTGCAACATGTTTGTAAGGTGCTCCAAACTCTTTGGGAGCACAAGTTGTATGCAAATCTTGACAAATGCACATTCAGGATGACAACAATTTAGTACCTTGATTACATTGTGAATGAGGAAGGGGTCCATGTTGATCCAAAAAAGATTTGGGTTATTCAAGAGTGGACCACACCAAGGACCCTCACAGAGCTTCATAGCTTTTTGGGTCTTGCAAATTTCTACTACAGGTTTGTTCTTGGATTTTCACATGTTGCTTGGTCACTAACCCAAGTGACTAAAGGAGGAGCTAAAGCTACATTTTAAATGGGTGAAATAAAACAAAGGAAATTTGGAAATTTGAAGAACAGACTCTGCTCAGCCCCTATTCTTGCCTTGCTAGATTTGCATTAACCTTTTGAGTTGATGACAAATGCATTTGAATATGCCATGGGAGCTGTCATCATGCAACATGGCCATCATGTTGCATATCACAGTGAAACTTTCACTGATACAATCAGGAAATATCCAACATATGATAAGGAGCTCTATGCCATTGTGAAAGCCTACAAGGAATGGAAACACTACATCTTGGGGAAAGAGACGGTCATCTACACTAACCACAGACCATTGGAATTCATCTAAATGTAAATCAAACTATGAAATGAGAGGCACCAAAAGTGGGGCACATATCTTCAGCAATTCCACCTAATAATCAAACATAAAAAGGGGAGTTTAAATACAGCTATAGATTGTCTGATCTGCACACTAATTACTGCACTCACAATAATTCTTGACCTGTGTAGACATGAGACTACCATTTGGGGTGCGCTGTATGAAGCATATCCTACCTTTGCTGATACATATCAAGCACTTAAAAAAGGTAAACATGTTTCTAATTTCTATATGCAAGATAATGTCCTCTATCATATGGGGCACATCTATGTTCTAGTTGCAGAGCAACAAAAGATGATATGGGAAGCACACTTCAGTAGGACAACTAGAAACTTTGGTATTGAAAAGACATTAGCAGTTCTTCAAAAACACTTCCACTAGCCCCATATGCGAAAGGATGTGGAAAGATATCTCAAATCTTGCACCCCATGTGCAATAGCCAAGCCAACAAATAAGAAGTAAGGATTGTACACGCCATTGCCAGAACCAACCAGGCCTTGGGAATCCATCTCAATGGATTTTTTTCTTAGGTTTGCCCACTTCAAAACATGGTAAGGACTATATTTTTGTTGTAATTGATCATTTTTCAAAAATGGCTATCATTATTACTTGTAAGAAAATATATCTACTAAGGAAACTGCTCAACTATATTTTAGTCATGTATGGCTCCATTTTGGTCTCCCCAAGTCCATTATCTCAGATCGAGATAGTAGGTTCCTTAGCATCTTCTAGTCCAGTCTATGGAAGATGATGGATACTAAGTTGATGAAGTCCACAACTTTCCATCCATAGATTGATGGTCAGATAGAGGTGGTAAACCACTTGATTGTTTACATGATTTAGATGTATCACTCCAAACATCCATGCACATGGGATGAGGGAATTCTTTTCATACAACATGGATACAATTGGGTGTTGCACAGCTCGACCAAGCATAGTCCATTCCAAGTATGTTTTGGGTTCCAACCCATGGCACTAATTGATATAGCTGTTCCATTTTCCACCATGGAATACACACCTCATGGAAGATCTAAGGTAGCAAAAGCAACAAAATTTATTGAACAAATGCAACACATCTAGCAACAAGTTCATGACATCTTGGAGAATATGAATTAGAAGTATAAGCAATGCCATGACAAACATAGGATTGCACACCATTTTGTTGTGGGTGACAAGGTTTGTTTCTGGCTTCAAAAGGAATGACTTGCAGGCCCACATAGAAAGTTTTAGCCTCTACGATATGGTCCCTACACCATCACCAGATGAGTTGGATAAAATTCTTTTGAGTTAAACCTACCAACCTACCTTGGTCTACATCCAATATTCAATGTGGCGCTCTTCAAACCATATCACCCACCTCTATTGGACACTTTAGTTGTAGCAGAACAACTAGACATTGATGATGTTGATCCACAAAGTTTTTCTCTAGTGGAAGAGGATCATATTGTGGATACCTAGATGAAGACAACAATAGGACACTCTATTCTACTTTATCGAGTGGTCAAAAGGGGCCAGCTTAGCCACCAAAGTGAGTGGCTCACAGAGAATCAAATCAAGAAATAACTACCACACCTAATGGGGAACATTGATGCAATGGATAAAATTACTTTTTCAAGGAGGGAGGAATGATTTGAGCAATAATTTAGGCGATAATTTGGGTGATAGTTCCACCCCAATTGATGATGAAACTTCTGGGAGCCATAACTTTTGCACCGTAGCTCTAATTGACTCAAAATTTGAACCGTTGGAAAGCTAATAATGAGGGGAACATTGTGAGATGCCATGGATATTTTATTTATTAATTTTTATCCCAAAAAGCCCAATGGAAGTGCCCCAGATTTCAATTTTAGTAGTGTAGTCTAAAAATAGTAAGTTTCTAAAAATAGTAATTCTTCAAATTTTGTATTGTTTTAATTCTTGGAAGTCAAACCAATTAATCTCCCTCAATATTGGTGACCTTACACATCCTCCCCATGCTTTCAAAATGTGTATAAATGAAGAGGTAACATAAAATGTGAAGACAGACATCTCTTCCCAGAGATAAACATATATTTGTATTACGATCTTAAATACTAATACATCTCTTCTCAGAGAATTCACTGTTATTATGTTATTTCTATGATATTGAAATATTTATCAACCAGAACTTTTGAGTTTTGGATCATACAAATCCCTCTAGATACCTGACATAGAGAGTCAATCGATTAATTAATTTTGAAGACGTGGATGCCCTTTAATCATAGCTATTTATTTAAAGGAGCTCATTGATTTAAATGTATACTTACTCACCATTGTAAATATACTATATGTTTATTTCTAAAAAATGGATAAAGATACTGAAATTCTTTATAATTTTGTGATTCCATATAATCCTTTTAAAATATTTAAAAAAAAAATTATAATATTTCCAATTCAAGGGTAAAGTTGACTATCCACCACCCAAAATAAAAAATAAACATTTCTTACTAATATTTAATTAAGATCACCCTTCAGATAGAGACTTCATTTGGTCTTTTGGGCTTTGGTTCTTTCATAATTTTGGGTTCTTCTTGTGCTCATGGTCTCCATTATTTGATCATGCAGAGACAAATATCATCTCTACTCCCTTTTGCATAAAATTATATCATTTATCATTAGACTTGAGGAAGAATGAACTTATTAAGAACCTGGTTAACAAAGAGGGGTCCTTTTCAAAAATTGATGGGAACTTGCTTGATGGAAGATTGTTGAGAGTTTACACCTTCATCGACATATCCAAACCTCTTTTTCAATATGTACTTTTGTCCTCCTCCCAAGGCCAGAGGATCCAATTCCTCAACTATGAAGGCTTCCTATTCCATTGCTTTTGATATGACCTTCTAGGTCATAAGGTGACTTCATGCCTCTCAATGGTCTATTCTTCTCCTATTCCTCCTGTCAAATGGTCTAGAGGAAAGAGGGTCCTCCTTGCCAGGACTTCTAGTGGTGCAACCATGATATTTTATACCAATCTTCTGCACCTCCTCCTCTGCACCCCTAGCCATGGTGCCTTCCTCCCTTACTTTGATTGCTCCCTCTTTGGTTCTTGCATCTTTTGCTCTTCCTCCTCATGCCCCTAGCTATATTACTTTACTACCAGCCTCTTCCCATTCACCTCCTCCTTGACTACATGATTTCAGCTTTTGGTCTCTCCCCTTGTGTGTGTTGATAAAGCCAAAGTTGATGTGGGCTCCATTGCAAAGAAGACATGTAGACATTTTGTAGTGAAAAGATTGAGAATAAAGGGTGAAGAATTGGTGAGAAATGGCTCTAAATGGACAATGAAGGACTTCTTGTAGAGGCATGAGAGAAGATAGGACTAAGCATGCAATTGAGGGTTGCAACACCCTTGGTTGGACCCCTCTTTGTTGGATTCCAATCTTATTTCTCCTATGTGAGTTTCTATTTTGTAGAAGACTTATGTCTTGGCTTGATTTTTGTTTTTAGTTCTTCACTACCTATTTGGTGATAGAATTACGTTTTGATGTTGCTCTTGACATCCATGTAGTGAATTAAGTTTCCCTCATAAAAGATGTCTTGTTGGTTTTGACTTTAGTTATTGGTTTTTATTTTTTTTCCTCTCTTTATTCATTATAAAGATTAAGCCTTTAATTATATCCAAAATCTGGTTCATAACTCTAATAAAAAACATTTCACCTTATTAAATAAAAGAATATTTAATTAAGATAAAACATAAAATTCAATACAACCACATATTAATTTAAGCATTCAATAATTTAATTTGTACAAAAGGGAGAGTCTTTGAAGTATTATCAGAGACTTGGGATCATTAACTAGCCATGCTTGTGAGCCCTTGATAGGCATGAAGGAAGGAGAGGAAAAAAGGAGGGGTAATTCAAAAGATTGGTGCACTCTTGAACGTTGGATATAATCACACGTGAGGAAATATATACCACACCTAAACAATATAATAAACATGTTACAACCCCCCTTTATTTCAAAAATATAAACATCTGCTTTATGAGTATGACATCAATGGCCCAAATGAGTGTTGCTGACACATTTTTAACTCAAAAAAATATATCATATCTGCATTTATTATATAATGAGAGCTTATTGTATAACCAAAATAAATTTTTGCTTATACTTGGATTATCTAGAAACCTCAAATAAAGTATAAAATAATTTACCAAATCACTATTCAAAACTGTAGACTTATTTTAAAACTTAAAAAAGAATAACCATTTATATTGGTGAGAAACAATAAAGATAAATAAACATTAAAAGTGAAATGTATAGTTTTTCCTTTAATATTATAACAATTTTGTAGTCAATTTAATTAAAAACATTATTTAAAAAAGTCATTTGACATATTTGAATATATGTTTTGCAAGCCATGCCAATCTTGGTTCGAACGACTTAAAAAGTGTACTAACACATCTCGTAATATATATTAAATAGATATTTGTCATTCACACAATCAACACCCTTAATAATTTTACTTCAATCCTACACAGATATGAATGACAACTACACATTTAAGCAACATCTTAATCCACAAAGCTTGGCTTTATTTCTACAACAAGTGGACATAATTTCATAGATTTGGTACACTAATTTGACTTTGTAAACATTGAATTTCACCTCATATTAAGGACAATAAAAAGAAAAAATACATACGTGCAATACTGGGCATGCTATATATTCAATGTATGAGTATTGTAATATTAAAATCTATTTTAATCAATTGTGGAATGTAGCTAAAAAGTTGTAATATTATATTTTTTAAACTACAACATATGTTAAATACTACAGTACCAGATTTAAAATAAATAAATCATTGAAAAATCAAAAGATTTGAATTGTGGAAACATGTTTGTAATTCTAAAGGTTATTAGATATCTATAGTACTTATGTAACTGCAAATAAGAAAAGATGCATGTAATTTAACGTTGTTTATGATAACACATTTTATATAGATGATCATCCAATACATTGTACACATATTTCCTATGTAACATATATATTATGTAATTTTTAATATCACTAACCCTAAATTATATATAATGTCACCAATTAATACATTCTTTGTTCATTATCATACATACTTTATTTTATTTAATGATAGTTTCCATATTTAATTTGATGGTATAAACCTACAATATATTTAATTTGATGGTATAAATTTACAACATATTTAGTATCTCCACTCCTCTCCATTACCTATTTCAATGATGAAAAATTCTATATACTTATCATTTAAATACAATTAATTACAATTTTACATATAACTTTAATCATAAACAATTATCAATACAAAAATAAAAACTAATTATTATATAACCCTTATCAAATATTCCTACCAACTTTAATAACCAAATCCAACTTCCAAACTTTAAGACTTTTTATAGATGACTTAATAGCTTCTTATTAAATATGCCACCGACTCTGTCAGTCCAACTTGCAAACTTTTTATTGAGTTTTTATTGACCTTTTGCAGCTTCTTATTAAATGTTCACACTTGGAACTCGCGTTGGAAGCATCTTATTTGGCCGCTTCTTATTAAATTCGACAGAGTGGACTTCGATAAGCCAAAGTTTATATTTATCCTTTGTTGCTTCTTCTCAGTTCAATGCAAGACGAGTGCTGAAGATGAGGATGAAGATGGTTTCTGTATTAGTTTTGTTTCTCTCTGCACTACCTGCTGACACCTCACATTCTTCTCCTTCTTATTATTATGATCAGGGTGCTCTTTTCTCTTTCAAGAATTGCCTCTCCATTCATTCTCTGCACGATTGGTCTCCCAATCACAACACCTGCAATTGGACCGGTGTTACCTGCTTTCATCATCGACACCGTGTGGTTTCCTTTAATCTCACAGGTATGGCTCTAGGCTTCTCCATCTCTCCATTTATTGCAGATCTCTCTTTCCTTAGAATACTCAATCTCTCCAATAACACCTTCCATGGTCAAATTCCACCTCAACTAGGAAGCCTTTTTCGCTTAAGAATACTCCGTCTGTCTTACAACCATCTGAGCGGCACCATTCCCCCACAGCTTGGCCTTCTTTCACATTTAGAAATCCTTTACTTAGGAGCAAACCAACTGACAGGCACGATCCCCTCCTCTCTAGGAAACCTGTCCTCTTTAACTGACGTGGATTTGCCTGAAAATGAACTCCATGGTGCTATTCCTGTTGAATTGGGTATGCTTACTCAACTCACCTCGCTTGGTCTTCAAACCAACCACTTTACAGGACTGATTCCTGTTGAATTGGGTATGCTTACTCAACTCCAATTTCTTGTTCTCAACAGCAACAACTTTACAGGGCCAATTCCCTCTGTCCTTTCTAACTGCACTCATCTCTGATATTTGCAACTATATGAGAACCACTTAACTGGCCACATTCCTTGGGAGTTTGGCAAACTATCAGAGATACAGGGAAACGAACTCACTGGAGAAATTCCAAGCTCTCTCTCTAAATGTTCTCTCCTTCAAGTGATTGACATAACCCCTAATGAATTATATGAAAACCAATTAACTGGCCAAATTCCCTGGCAGTTTGGCAAACTATCAGAATTGCTAGAACTGTATTTATGGGGAAACCAACTCACTGGAGAAATCCCAAGCTCCATCTTTAATTGTACTCTCCTTCAACGGATTGAATTATCCACGAACCAACTGAGCGCCAAGGTGCCCTTGGAATTTGGTATAGAAGGCTTGAATTATGGGGAAATCATCTTGTGAGCGGAAGCAGCGGTTTGACTATTTTAACAGCCTTAATTAATTGCTCCTGTTTAGAAGAACTTGATTTGTCTGAAATTTCCCTCACCGGCATCTTACCCTCTTCAGTTGGCCAGCTATAAATGCTGTTCTCCTCTTTGCAGTTGCACTCTAATAAAATTGAAGGAAACATGCCAAGTGACATTGGCAACCTCACAAAGTTGACATTGTTAGAATTATCTGACCATCGTTTCAACGGGACCATTCCATCCACACTCGGTCTACTTCCAAATCTTGAAAGACTGAGATTGGCCAGAAACAAATTATATGGAAGAATTCCAGAATGTTTTGGTCAGGCACGAAGGCTTGGGTTTTTATAACTAAGTGAAAACATGCTTTCAGGTCAAACTCCAGATAGTCTTGGTGATATTCCATAACTAAGAAGCCTTCTTCTTCTTCAAAATCAATTGTCAGGGGAAATACCTGCCAGTTAAGGGAAATGCCAAACGTTGGAACTGGTGGACTTGTCTTACAACAAGCTGAGAGGAAATATACTTGCAGAAGTTGCAGGTCTTCCAAATCTCCAGTTCTATTTCAACATTTCTAGCAATTTTCTACGAGCTTCTCTTTTGGAAATGAGCAAAATGGAAACAGTCCAAGCTATAGATGTGTCTCTCAACCACTTCTTTAGTGAAATTCCAGCAGCATTGTCAAGTTGCATAGAATTGCAATATTTGAATCTTTCTTGGAATTCATTTGATGGCCAGATACCAGAAACACTCGCAGATCTGAAAAATCTTCAGGACATTGATCTTTCTAGCAATAATTTGTCTGGTGCAATTCCATTGGCATTCCAAAAAATGAAAATGCTTCAGCATATCAATCTCTCTTCAAACATGTTAAGTGGAGAGGTTCCAAAGGGAGGAGTTTCTACAACACTTAATGAGTCCAAGTTTAGGGGAAATCTTGGCCTTTGTGGCACACGGATAAATTTTCAGCCATGCTCTTATTCCAAACACAAACAGTTTCAGTCTCCAAAAAAGTGATAGTACTAGCTGTGATTGGCACTGCAATCTTCATCATGTCTAAATAGTTTGCAGTATTTAAATATATCTTTAACATTATGATTATAAACTATCACACTAATTAGCTAAAGTGTATTTTAAGATAGCTTAGCTTGTCCTCAACATTGTCGAGTTTATTGATAAGTTATGGACAAGATTCATTATGCTTTCTACCGTTTTAGTTTAGCTTCTACAAACTTCTTTTAAGATTAACATCTTGTATATATTTTTTATTTTGGTTCATTCTTAAATATTTAAATTAAGTTGTGATGGTATTAATAATTTGAATCTATAATTTCTGATCTCTAACATCTATTGTCAATTGTATTCTATTCACATGTTATTTATTGCCATATATATGTAGGCAGCAGCTCCTTGAGATGGGAAACAAAAAAATTAAAGCAATTTTGGATTCTAGAATCATCAAGTGGACAAAAGAAAAAGAATACAAGAAATGTTTAGTTAAATTAAAGAATAAGGTTTTTGAAGATTCAAGTTGGATGAGTCATTTTGCTATCAGTCATCATGGCTGATCATTAGAGGATCTCACTCATGACTCATGAGAAGGAGCTCACAAGAGTTTTCACCTACCCAAGGTTTCTAATAAAGAAACATTCTTCGGTGAATCAATAAACCCGCATCACCCAAAAAGAAGATTGATTAGTAACTCATATTGTAATATGCCTAACATGATATATGAATTATTAAGTTGTTTATATTTTCAAATATAATGAGCTATAGTAGGTTCATTTTTTGTGAAAGCCTTGGATCTTTGTGAAGACCACAAACACCTCACTGCTCTTGCATTGAAGTTGTTGGAAAGGGAAGATGCCTAATCATTTTTTACAAAAACAAACTCATTGAGTCATGAAAGTGGAAAAGACATTTTAGTTCCTACAATCTAGTCACATGCTTTTGATTTATCATACACTTTGATGACTTCTTGCCACATATTCTACAATTGGATTTGATGACAAATGGTGGATTGGAACCTTAGATCCATTCCTAGAATAGTTAAGAGATTTTTCAATAAATTTCAATAAAACATAAGTGGAATTAGTCAATACATTCCATGGTAGTTGACGCACAAGAAATTTTTCAACATTTTACTCTATATGTAGCCACCTAGGCTTAATGAGGATGAAAAATTCAAAGTAGAGGTGGGAAAAAGCCAATGGAAGATTCTATTTGGGTACTTTGGGACCAAAAAGAACCCATAATTACATGGGCATGAGGATTTTGGTATGATCACTTTCCAAGGGGTCTAAATTCTTACTAGTGCATGGCAAAAGAGGCACCATGAACTCATTTAGATATTGAGAAGTCACAATTTTAAGATTTGAAAGTTGTTCCTAAATTATATTGTCCCTTGATGGTGAATAAATCAAGCAAAATGTTAGAGAAACCTATTAGAGGTGAGTCTAGAGTGACTTTGAAGGAGAAGGGGCATTTTTGAGTGAAAACATTGATTTAAAGTTACAATTAGTCTGCGTAACCACAAATGCTTAAAATGTGAAGTATTCCCTTCAATATTGAACAACATATTTTAGAATTTACACAAAAACCACTGTTTGTAATATATTTGCATTTTTAATATCACCTTGGTTCAACTATTTTTCCCTTTCTTTCAACAAAATATGTTTCCTTATTCTATTAGTTTGATTTAGTGTTTGAAGGTATGATTGGTGAAAATCAGAAAAAATCATTTCTAGGATTAAAATATAATTTTTATTACTATAGACATTCACCTCTAATGAAAGCTAAGGATTTTTTTTGGTTTTTTAATGTTCATTGATACTATGTATGGATTCCCTTGTTAGAAATTTGAATCCAACAATATAGCCTAATGTGAACTTAGATGGACTCAAATTTGTGCTCAATGTTGAGCTAGTAGTTATTTACAAGAAAATGAGGATGGACTCAATTTTGACATTCAGACATCAAAATCAAGGGTTTTGAAGGTTGAGAATTTTGAAATGTATGCCAAAATTGGTCAAAAGCTCAACATTAAATTTGATGTCACAATTTCCACATATTCATGGATGTTGAAATTTTTTGATGTAAAGACCAAAATTTTGAGTGCATTGTTTATTCTATTTGGGAAAATTTCCACATTGTAATATATTTCAAAATGCTTGAGTTTATGGAAATATCGACATAGTGCATTGTATGCCAAAATTTTGATTTCCACATTTAAAAAAGAAAAAACTATTTACATAACTATCAAGGTCATGTTGTATTAATAGTTATCATCATTGCTATAGGTGTGCTTTGTATTTAAAATAATATTTCCATTAGTGTAGTAACATATGGATGTTTTAGTTTGTCACAACATTCATGTCCCTTATCTATGCGAACACATTTTGATTGCTTAACATTTTGCAAATAAGATTAAATTAGAGGTTTTGTGCCTTACATAATAATCTTAGAATGCTATGTAAGAGTATGTAGGTACATCAAAGCATAATCAAAATCCAAAAAATTTCATATGTTTTAATCGCAAACATTGTAATAGACATGTATCAAAAATGTGCTAACACACATGACACACATGAACCATTTGATAAAATGACTAAATGAAAGGTGCTGACATGGACTGTAATGATGGACTTACAATATTTGGTTGTGTTTTATGAGGATGGAAGGATCTTAGCATTACGACAAGATATGTTTGTGAAACTAGTAATTTTTCTTCGACAACTTCATGTTGGTTATCAAATTGGCAAAATTTGGTATCTATTACATAAGGATATCATATAATCATTATTTTATTTTTTCAATTAGTTCACATGCCTTCTCTATGTTTCACTCTTTTATAACTAAGATTGTATTAGGTTTAACTCAATAATTACTTCCAGATATCTTGATGTAATCTTTGAATGATTTTTCAAACAATTCAAGATTTTTACATAAGGGCATGTACACATATCAAAGCATGATCAAAAGAAAATTTTTATCATGTGTTGTGGTTAAAAACAACATGAAAAACATGTATATTGCAAGATGTGAAGAAAAAAAGACAACTCAATGCCATAAGTCCATCGATGTAGTCCATGTGACTACATTTTTTTCAAAATGCAATTGCGATATTCCCTTATGTGAAGGCCACATATCATTATGAAATTTAGTTGTGTTTGGTGAATAGGAAAGGATCTTAGTGTTATGGTTATATTATTGAATTTTGTATATGTTTATTTCAATGCAATAAAATATGAATGTATTATTTAAGCAAAATATTAAAATATTAAAATGTATTATTTAAGCACTCCTCCTAAAATCACATGGATAAAAAAATCAAATTTAATGCTTTGGCCTTGAAAAAAACTGCAAGAAATGGGTTAGTAGTTTGAAATCAAGCAAAACTACCTAGTTCCTACAAAACCACAAAAACATAGTCAGTGTAAAGCAATATCACTTCCAAAGACTACAATATCACTACTTTTATGTAAAATCACTACTTTCAAGTCGTGATATTGTTGATTGGCTGCTAACCATGGTAGTTAATTGTACGGACCTTACAAAACCATAGAAAGTTATGCAAAACTGTGACTTTTAATATATAACCACAAATTTATAAGTAGTGGTATTATAGTAAAATAAAAAATTAATACTTTTGGATTTTTAGAATATGATATGGATGCAACAAAGTTATTTAAAGATGTTTTTATCAAGACACTACTATCAAAAAAAAAAATAGCAGACTAGTACAGGGTTTAACCTTTTAAAATTTGATGTAAGATATATGATTATGCAAGAACTCAAAAAACAAACTGATGTTAGCTTATGATAGAGAGTATTTTTAGTCTTTTCCTAAAAATTAAAGCAGTCACAAAGGCCTAATGATATATTTTTTAACACCCTTAGTCAAAATGGCTAATTAAAACACCAAATCACTTATTTTAACACAAAAACATTAATTCATAAATAGAGGCATTGCTGAAAGTGACAAAAGAGACAAGGATAGAGGTTTGTTTCCTCTTTAGATGGTCATTGATTTCTCCCTGTTAGTAGATAACAATAATCACATAGACAAATCAAAGACTATTTATAGAATTCTTTAGCGCTTTAGATCAATTGTAATTTTGCTCAAAAAGATTTTGTAAAACTTGTGCCTCTTTTTTCCCGTATAGAGAAAATGGTTAAACAGACAAAGAGCAAACTATCTAGGAATTAATAGGTCAGGTAGAAAGTTTTAACTAGAAAGACAAAATCATGATTTGCAAAGGCAATATAATTATTTTTAATGCAAAATCATGACTTTCAAAGTTGTGGCTTTCTGTGTTGGTACCCAGATGATTTGAGGCTGACCAGTTCTAGTTTTTTGCACACAGAAGACCAATTTCCACTCCTACAAGACACAAATAGTTGATATAGACATAAAAAAGTTGAAAATTAATTTAAAAGTATTTATATTTGCTTTAAAATAAAAACATTTAAAACTACAACTGAAAATGTCAAAACCGTAGATTTTAACATGAAATCTTAATCTATGAATTAACAGTATTGTAAATAGTCAAAACCCTATAAAAAGATAAATTATTAGCACTTAAGGTTGTAGTTAAGGCAAGATTTCTTAATTTTAAACGAAATCACAACTGCAATATCATTATTTACAGGTCAATATTGTTGATTTCATGTACGTGAGGTTTTGATGAATTTTAAAGCTTGTTTTTCATCCAGTCAAACTTGCAAGTAACCAAATTATTTCTAACAAGAAAGGGTGTTTGATTAAATAGGATACTCCCACCATGGTTGCCAATGTGTAATCGTATTTTTAATTGTTTGTAAAACTACTATATTTAGTAATAAAAACTCAATAACACAAAAAACATTAATGGAGGGGATAAAGGAATGATTAGACAATTGAAATTAAATTTTTACCATCATTTTGTCTCTTAAAACTCCTCTCCAAGATAATTATGTTGATTTGAATGATAAAATGATTGATAGTTGATTGTGTGACTTGAGCTTCAAAATGACTTCAATGGCTTCCTTGGATTGTTGGATGGATTGACAAGAGAGTGACGATGCTCAACAATAGCTGACTATGAGAGTATAATGGAGGCTAAGTGATTTAATAGTTAATTTTGGCCATATCCCATGTAGGTTTTATATAGGATGGTGGAGGATAATTCAAGGAATTTTAAATTATTTTAGAAGCCTCTAGTTTAGACAGTCTAGAATTTAGGAGGAGATTCCCTAGTTCTAAAGGTTTCTTGATTAGTTTAGGGATAATAGGGGATTAGATGGTAGTTAATGAGGTTTAAGTGTAGGAAAGGCTAGTGTGGTAGGGTAGCTAAGGGGTAGGTGAATAAAGAGGAATTTTAAATAGTCAAGTTGGCTAGTGGGTAGATTAGTGGCTAAGTAGGCTAGTTAGTGGGTTAATGGGGTAATTAATTGGTTATAAGGATATGGTAAGGTTTATGAGATATAAGGATTTTTTTTAATAATTAGGATATTAGTTAATTGGCTAGGATTAGAATTAGGGAGTTAATAGGATTATTAAGGCAAACGGATTTAGTTGCATACAATTATTATTTTCAGTAGGACAAAAGATGAACATAAATTCTATTCAAGGCAACTATTAGAGAAATTGAATTAGGAGAAGTTATTCATGAAATTTAAAAAGTGTAGTTTCATGCCAAAAAAATGGGTATAATTTGAATTTGTAGTGTCCCATTATGAATCTAGAATGGATTTGGAAAAGGTGAGAGCAATATTGGAATTGCCAAATATAAAGAGCATATTTGATGTAAGGATTTTTCATGGTCTGGCGAGCTTCTACTCGAAGTTGAATTATCATTTTAGTGGAATTCATTTACCAATTATTGAAACTATTAGAGGAGATAGAAAATAATGTGTGGATAAAAGAAACATAAAGAGACTTCAAATTGTTTAAAGAGAAGATCAGGAAACAACCAGTACTTGCATTACAAGATTTCAATAAAGTGTTCCAAGTGGGACAGAGATGGGAGATGTTCTAATTAAGGGACAAACCTATAGCATATTTTAGTAAGAAGTTAAATGATATCAAGCATTAATACTTGTTATATGGTAAGGAATTTTACACCATGATGCAATCACTAAAGAAGTGGTGGTAATATTTGTTACCAAAGGTTTGTTTTGTATACAAGTCACCAAGACATGCAGTACATCAATAGTCAAGGTAAGCTGAATCAACATAATATGAAGTGGGTAGAGTTTCTTCAAATTTGTTCATTTGTTCTCAAGTATAAGGGTGAGATATGTAAGCACGTAGTTGATGCATTTAGTAGAAGATTTCTTTTTCTAAATGAGATGAAAATATAAGTATCTAGGTTCGATTATATGAAATATTTGTAAAAGGATGATGCAAATTTTAGTGAGGTGTGGGTGGCATGTAATATTCAAATCAATATGGATGGAAATCCATGGTTGGACTAATTTTTTCAAGAAGATTTATTGTTTAGATGACAATATTTATGTGTGACCTAAGGTTCACTAAGGGAAAACATTATTAAGGAAATGCATAGTGGAGGTTTTGAAGGACATCTTGGCTTTGAAAATACATTGGCACAACTAAGTGAGATATTTTTGGCCAAAGATAGTAGAAGATGTGAATTTTTTTATAAAGTGTTGTAGAATTTGTCAACCACACAAAAACAAGCTTTAGAATGTAGGTTTGTACAAACTATTCCCAATTCCAAAAATATCTTGGGAGCACATAAGTTTGTATTTCATCTTAGGATTTCTGAGAACACTAAAGCGAAACGATTCCATATTCATAATTACTATATATTTTCTAAGACAACTCATTTTATTACATGTAAAAAGACTAATGATGGTACGAACATAGTGAACTTATTTTTCAAGGAGGTATTCATATTGCATGGGCTAAAAAGAAGCATAATATAAAATAGAGGGACAATGTTTTTTGGGAATTTATGGAGGATATTGTGGAAGAAGTATAACAAGAAGTTACAGTTTAGTTTATCCTATCATTTACAATCTAATGGGCAAGTAGAGGATGTAAATAGAAGCCTTGGAAACTTGTTGAGATCTCTTGTAGGAGACAAGCTAGGACCTTGGAATTTTGTCTTGGTGCATTAGGTAAGTGCGAAAATTTGGGGGAAAAAAGTGGCCTACTCGTGGACATGGTTTTTCTAAAAATTTAGAAATTTAAACTTCTATAGATAATTTGAGATATCTACTCTCTAAATTTGAAGATGGTGTAAAAAAATGAAATGTATAATTTCGAGACTAGTAGCATACATCGTGTACATATATGAGGAGCACCATAGGGGGTCTATCACATAGGGTAAGTTGCTGATAGAAGCAAGGTCGAATCTATAGGTTGTGATAATAAACCCACATAACATAAATGGAGTGACGCAAATTAATGTACCTAAATACATAGTTGTAGACTAATTATTCAATGGTAGTCATGACTCTTATGAAGTGGGTAGGATTCTTATTAAGCCTAATTATCTACATACATAATTTAGTAATCATGGTTCCACCATTGATGATATAGAAGGGAAAATTGGGAAGAGGAGGATGTACATAATTTTTTTATCAAAATGTCTAAGTGGAAATTGGCACAGTCGAACAATTATATCTTCATAGTGGAGGCAAGGAATTCATTACAGAATGGGGATGAATTTTAGGATGATTTTGGTGCATCATATGTGTTGTAACAAGGTGGAGAGACAACAGTTAGGATGGGCATAAACTTGACCTGCAAGCTCTATGTCAATATGTTATAGTGACAAAGGCTTGGAACATATGACAACTGGTAATTGTTTGTAAAAATTAATGAATACAAAAATACTAATAAATTTAATGTAGACAAAGCATTAACATAAAATTAGATAAGATATCAAGTTATGGTCCATAGCTATTCTGGGAAAACTATAGATGACTTTAAGTAGAAAATTAGAAATTTTCAAGGGATACTTGTAGTCCATCAATGTATCATATATGAAAGTAAAAAATTAGAGGATCTAAATAATATGTTGGGGTATGATATAGGCAAGGACTCCACCTTGATTTTGGTGATGAGATTATGTGGAGGAGTTGTGGGCATTGGGATACCATTTTCCTCTGAAGCTGGTTATTTTAAGTAAGCAATGATGAAAACAACTACTAAACCAAATGCTCAAAAGCCTACACCCATCTCTAGTACTTATATTGTGGAACATGTGGAAGAGGTGCCAATGGTGGAGATTAAAGAAGATGTAACCCTCTATAAGTCAAACTTATAAAAAGAGGCAATAATCAATAGATTTAATGATTTTTTACCAACTACAATGGCTTTGTTTCAATGGATTCATATGATATGGACAAAGGAATGTGAAATATATCTTTGCTCCAAGGGGTTCTTTGTTGTCCATGTTTTTGATGAGGTAGACTATCAAAGAGTCTTTGCAAATGGCCCTTGGTTTTGGGGAACGATAGGTCTTTACCTCATTCTATAGTTTTTAGAATTTGATACAAATTCACATTTGGTTACCAAAATGCCAATCCAGGTGAAACACCCCAGTCTTTATCTATATCTTGTGAGTGCTTTAAAAAAAATAAGAGATATCTTGGGAAATTTTATCAATGTTGATGTTGAGAGAATGGAAATGGGATTATTCACATTTGCCCGCATTTGTCTAGAAATGGATCTCAACAAGGGCCTACTGGATAACATGATAATAAAATGTGAAAAAAATCAACATATTCAAACATTAGATTTTGAGAATACTACTTTTTGATGTCTATTTGCAAAACTTATTGGCCAACTTCATACTAACTATCCCCAAACATGAACCCACCCATAAAAAAGGGTCAAAACTAACATTCAAAAGATGGAGCTTTCAAGAGCCAGAGGAAGAGGAGGAAAAAGTGAATCACGTAGAGGAAAGTTAACATCCCTCAAACCAAAAAAGAAGGATCTTTAGAACTAGATGCCCGATTAGAGGATTTTGTCCCAGTAATAGTGGAAGGAGAAGAAGATCAGAGTATAACTATGAGGATTGTTCCAAATGTGATTTCATTAGGGGGAATAAAGAGAGTGTATGAATTGAAGAATTTAGATTTTGATAAGGAGAGGATGATGCTTTGAATTTTAGAACACTTGACTTCTATATCACTCACTAGTACACACAATTCAGAATTGTGGATAACCATGATTGAGTCCTCTCATGGGATGTAGCATAATGTTAACAAAAGGTTAAAAAAATAAAATTTAAAACTTTTTAGGAAATACTTCCCTTTAATCTTTTAGTCTATGGAGGTTAGGCTTGATGGTATATTCTATTTTGGTGACCTCTCTTTTCTATTTGCTATCTCTTTCCTTGTTGTGGAGAGAATATTAGTTTTTTTCTTCTGAGAGTTCTTTTCTCTTTTCTTTGAACATTTTTCCTTCAAAATACTAAAAACCATCTACAAAATATAATTTATTATTTTATGATATGAAATTACAATTTTTTATTTAGAAAATATATAAATATAAATATAAATGTGTAAGTCACATTAAAAATATAATAATGCATCAATTTACATTATCTTCTAATTTCTAAATAGTTTTTTTATTTTAATTATGAAAAAATATCTAATTTTTGTTTTGAGATTACGAAAGATAATATTAATAAAAAGAATTAAAAATCACTCTTTACATAAAAGACTCAAAATAATTCTATTTTCTATACACTTTTTTAAAATTATATAGACCGATTTAATTTTTTTTAAATCATTGTCATTATATAATGCTATGTTATTAAATAAATAATCTTATTTTATAAAATATTTATTATATTTATTTTCATAGTTATAATTGGAATGGTTAACCTATTGGGAAATGAACCCCACATATCGAGTGCCCCTCATTCACTCGCAACTTGACGAACATTATTTAACATAAAATTTAACTATCAAAAATGAAATTTATTAATTTAAAAAATATTATTTTTTGTTATACTATAAATTATTAAAAATTCCAAACGAAAATAATTACTTAATTGATGTGGTGATTTACAGGCTAGTTAAGATAGAAGTTATCCAATAGTTAAATAGTGAAAAATAATGTTCAACTTGTATTCTATAAAATAAAGGAAATTTGTATTTGTCATAATTTTTAATTATTATAATTTGTAGGTGATTTTACTACCTAAAAAAATAAAGAAAATCATCATTATAATTAAAGAGATTTAATTGAATTGGAATAAAATATTTAATTTCGGCTATTTTAAATAAAGGAAACTTTTATCTGTCATAATTTTTTAATTATTAAAATTTGTGGACAATTTTATTATTAAAAATATAAAAATAAAAATGTCATTAAGGTAATTATAAAGATTTAAAAATTATTATATAAAAATTATTAGTTTTTAAAATTTTATTATTCTAAGGTGTGTATATTTATTGATTATTATTTTGGATTAAACTTTGTTAAAACCTTTTTTGTATTTTTGGTTGCAGTTATCATGTTTCCCACATTTTTTTCTCTTCTCCCCCCTTTCCTCTATCCATGCCTGCCTTATGGTTTGAGTGACTTTAGCAAAAATTGTAATGTATGTTTTGAGGTGTGGGCCATTCTGACCCTTTTTTGGGTCCTTCATATGGTGTAGGACTTTTTTTGTTAGTTTTTTTGCCAGTTTTTTAATCAAATTGTGTATCAATATGGCATTGATTTAAATTCAAGATGTCTATAAATACACATGGGCATTGGTGCATTTAAGAAATTAAAAATAAACAAGATAGGTAATCAATATAAATATATAGAGAAAGCAATCAATAATATAGGAAAATATGAAGAGCATTTGTCGTTTATCTTTCACTACATACTAGAAGATGTTAAGCATTTATAGAGTATTCACTGAAGATCATATAGCAACACTTGCATTACACTTGACTTCTTAGCTGAATTACATTTGCTTTATGTTTTTATTGATATATTGTACCATTGAGGGGCCTAATAATTAGGTGGTGCTTAAAACCCTAATTGACCTTGAACACAGGTCACAAAATAAATCCTTTTCCATATTCTTAGCAAGCTCATTTTTCCTATTAAGGTTTGAAAAAGACGATTGATTTATCAAATATTAACATGAAAATACAGAAAGGCAAGTGAAATTTTCAGAGCCCTAGACTTGATGAACACATTTGTCAAATCAAATTCTAGTTGTCTCTTATATGTCAGAAATATTTTGTTTACATTTTTTTATTACTAGAAACAAGTGTACAATTTTGTGGAGGTACATAGGTGGTTGAAAGTTTTTTATGTTTTCAATGTCTTACCCTAAACACTAAAATTTGTTGTTAGACTACGATGATTATTTTTAGATTACATAAAAAGGAGGATACTTACATAAACCCTCTCTTTATCATTTATTGTTTTGAATTTAGATTAGTTTAAGTTTGATTTTTTTTCATTTTACATCTAAATAGACATGATTACATATTTATGGATATATATAAAATGTAATTTGATTTACATTTATTTATTCATATTACATTAATGATTAATTATATAGATCATCTTGAGATGTCTTATACAAATAAAATTGCATAACAAAAAAATATCAATTTAACGTACAAAAATTATTTATTTAATCATATACATGTTTATTTTCAAATTTATTTCTTATAATGGTGAGGATGATGGTTGATTATCCATACACCAAGATGCAGATCCCTCTAGATACCCACCACAGTGAGTCAAGCGATTGGGTGATTTTGATGATGTGGATGCCCTTTACTTGTGGTTGCTTATTCAAAGGAGCTCACTGATTTAGATGTATACTTACTCACCATTGTAAATCCACTATATGTTTACTTCTAAAAGATGGATAAAGATACTACGATTCTATATAAATCAGTGATTCCATATAATGTTTTTCAGAATATTAAAAAATTAAAGTTATAAGATTTCCAATTCAAGAGTAAAGTTGACTATCCACCACCTAAAATAAAACATAAACATTTCTTGCTATATTTAATTAAAATCACCCTTCGGACAAAGACTTCATTTGGTCCTCTAGGCCTTGGTTCTTCTGTAAATTTGGGTTCTTCTTGTGCCCATGGTCTCCATTCTTTGATCTTGTAGAGATAAAGATCATTTATACTCCCCTTCAGATCATAATATATCATTTGCCATCGGTCTTGAGGAAGGAAGAGCTTATTCAAGAACCTAGTTAACAAAGTGGAGTCCTATGTGAAAATTTACAAGAGCTCACTTGATGGCAAATTCGTGAGAGTTAGTGCCTTCATCAACATCTTCAAACATATTTTTCATTTGGTGCTTTGGTCCTCCTTTCAAGGCAAAAGGATATAATTCCTCAACTACAAAGACTTCTCGTTTCATTGCTTTTGATGCAACCTTCTGGTTCACAAGGTGGCTTCATGCCTCTCAATAGTTCATTTTTCTCCTCGTCCTCCTGTCATATGGTCTAGAGGAAGAAGGAAGGTCCTCCTTGTCAGGACTTCTAGTGGCACAACCATGAGATTTTATACCAGTCTTCAACTCCTCCTTTGCATCCCCTATCCGTTGTACCCACTCCCCTACCTTGATTGCTCCCTCTTTGATGCCTGCATATTCCCCTCTGCCTCCTCACTCCTGTGGCTAGATTACTTTGCTGCCATCCTCTTCTCTTTTGCCCCCCCCACTTGCCTATAGGAGTTGAGCTTTTGGTCTCTCCCATTATGCATGTTGGTAAAGACAAATTTGATGTGGGATCCATTGTGAAGAAGAAAGGAAGACATTATGAAGCAAAAAGATCAAGAATAGAGGCTAAAGACTTGGTGCAAAATGGCTCTCAATGGATAATGAAGGACTTCTTTTCAAGGTGTGGGAGAAGGTAGGCCTCAATGTGCAATTGAGGGTCATAACACCCTTGGCTAGGCCCCTCTTTGTCGGCTTCCACCTCGGTTTCTCCTTTCTGAATTTTTGTTGCAGTTTGGTAGAAGACTTGCGTCTTGGCTTGATTTTTATTTTTGGTTCTTCATTGCCTGTTTGGCAATAGACTTGTGTTTTGATGTTGCTCTTGACATCCCTATGGTGAATTAGGTTTCCCTCATGGAAAATGTCTTGTCGATTTTAATTTTAGTTATTAATTTTTTTTATTTCTTTTCCTTTTTTTATTTGTTGTACAGACTGGACCCTTAATTGTACCCTAAAACCAGTTCATAACTCTAATAAAAACATTTCACCTTATCAAATTAAAAAAAATAATAATTAAAATAAAACATAAAATTCAATATAACCATGTATTAATTTAACCATTCATAAGTTTAATTTATGCAAAGGGTAAAGTCTTTGAATTATTACTAGATACTTGGAATCATTAACTAGCCATGCTTGAGGGTCCTTGATAGGCAAGGGCAGAAGAAAAGACGAGGGGTAATTCAAAAGATTGGTGCACTCTTGAACGTTGGGTATAATCACAAATGTCGGTTTTTGGAAAATATATACCACACTTAAACAATATAATAAACACGCTACACCTTCTTTTATTTCAAATATAAACCTTCAGTTTTTGAAATGGATGTTTCTATTTAATTGATCAATTCTGTTGGCTAAGGTGATGCAAATTGCTAAAAATATTGTTAGTATAGTTCCACTTCCCTTTGTTAAATGAAGAAGTAGATCACTCAAATTTGGGTCTCCTGAAAAAATGAACCTACTCCATCTCATTACATTTGAAAATATAAATAAATTAATAGTTTAAATATGATGTTAGGCATATTACAATATGAGTTACTAATCAATTTTATTTTTGGGTGATGTAGGATTGTTGGTTCATCTGAGAATGCTCTTGATAGAAACCCTAGGTATGTGAAAATTCTTATGAGTCCTAGGTAAGATCCTCTAATGATCATCCATCATGACCGATATCAAAATGACTTGTCCAAGTTACATCTTCAAAAACCTTGCTCTTCAATTTAACTAAAGATTCCTTATATTCTTTGTCTTTTGTCTACATGATGACTCTAGAATCCAAAATTGATTTATTTTTTTCTTTCTCATCTCAAGGAGTTGTTGCCTTTCAATCTAGAATAGGTGAATATAAAATATAATCATCATTACTTGGTTGTCCTTAATGGTAAGGGTACAAGTCTGCAACATTGTATATTGAGGATATGCTGATTCCATCTGACAACTCAATCTCATATGCATTATCCAAAAACTATTTCAACACCTTGCATAATTCTATTTATTCCATTTGAGTTTGTTTAGGTCCCTTTCAAAAACCTATCCTTCCTCAAATGATCAAGGAACAATTCACCTACCTAAAATTCCACCTCCCTTCTCTTAAGATATGCATGCTCTTTGTACTTGATGGTACTTTGCTTTAGTTATTCATGCACATGTTCATGTACCTCCCTCATGTAATCAATAAAGTCTTCCACTTTAGCACTATTCATTCTCACATCCATCAAAGCTCAAATGGATGGCACCTCTAGGATTGTGCCCATATGCTAATTGAAACTATGTTTTTCTAATGCTTCTATTCACTTAATTGTTGGAAGAAAACTTATCTTGTGCCAAGACCAAATCCAAGGTCTTGGCTTGTCTCTTACAAAACATCTCAATAAGTTTCCAAGGCTTCTATTTACATCCTCTATTTGAGCATCAGATTGTGAATGATGGCTAAACTAAACCACAACTTTGTGTTCTACTTCTTCCACAATATCCTCCATAATTTCCCAAATAACATTGTGCCTCTATTTGATACTATGTTTCTTGTTATCCCGTGCAATCTGATACCTCCTTGAAAAATAAGTTCACTACATTCGTAACATCATTAGTCTTTTTATATGTAACAAAATGAGCCATGTTATAAAATATATAACAATTATGAACATGGAATGATTTCCATTTGGTGTTCTTGGAAAGCATAAGATGAAATACAAGCTTATGTGCTCCCAAGATATTTGTGGAGTTGGTAATAGTTCTCACAACCCTACATTTTGAAGCTTGCTTTTGTGTGGTTGATAAATTCTGAAAAATTCTAGAAAAAAATTCACATCTACTTCTATCTTCAGCCTAAAATATCTCACTTAGTTGTGCCAATGTATTTACAAAGCCAATATGTCCTTCAAAACCTCCACTATGCATTTCCTTAATAAGATTTTCTCTCAGTGAACCTTAAGTCACACATAAATTTTGTCATCTACACAATAAATCTTCTTAAATAAATTAGTCCAACCATGGAATTCCATCCGTATTGATTGGAATCTTGCATCCCACCCATGCCTCAATAAAATTTGCATTATCCTTTTACAAATATTTCATATAATCAAACCTAGCTACTTCTATTTATATCTCATTTAGAAAAATAACTCTTTTACTCAATGCATCAACTACATGCTTAGATATCCCACTCTTATAGTTGAGAATAAATGAACAACTTTGAAGAAACTCTACCCACTTCATATTGTGTTGATTCAACATACCTTGACTATTGATGTACTGCAAGACCTGGTGATTTGTATACAAAACAAACATTTGGTAACAAATATTGTCACCACTTATTTAGAGCTTGAACCATGGTGTAGAATTCCTTACCATATAAAGATTATTAATGCTTGATATCATTCAACTTCTTACTAAAATATGCTACAGGTTTGTTCCTCGAATTAGAACATCTACCATCTTTGTCCCACTTGCATAAAAATCCACTTGGAACACTTTATTGAAATATTGTAATGTGAATACTAATTTTTTAGTGATCTTCTCATTAAACAATTTGAAACCTCTTTAATTTTCTTCCATCCACACATTATGTTTGGTCTCCTCTCATAGTTTCAATAATTTGTACATGAATAACACTAAAATGACAATTCAACTTCAAGTAGAAGCTAGCCAAACAATGAAAAATCCTTGCATCAAATATGCTCTTTAGATTTGGAAATTCCAATATTACTCTCACCTTTTCCCAATCCATTCTAGATTCAATATGGGACACTATTATTTCAAATTATACCAGTTTTTTTTGCATGAAACTAACTTTTTCAAGTCCACGAATAACTTCTCCTCATTCAATTTCTCTAATACTTGCCTTGAATTCAATGTGTGTTCTTCTTTTGTCCCAATGGAAATAATAATATCATCAAGATAAACAATTAAAAAACCTAACACTTCATAAATTAGCCACATAAAGGTGCTTGGCATATTGGTCAATTGAAAAGGCATCACTAACCACTCATACAACATTCTAGGAAAATCCTTGTTGGTACTCACATGGGTGAATAATTATATTAGTATGAGAATAATGAAATTGTGTGTGTAAGAGTTGTATGTGATTAATAACTAATATAGGTAGGATTATGTGAGGTAATTTAGAGTTATGTGAGATAATAAAGGTAGGGATGAGAGACTCCTCATTTGTAAGAGTTCATTGAACTATAAATGTGTAATTATCTTTAATGAATAGCATCCCCAAATGAATATAGTAATTTATTATTAGTGTGCATAAGTTTGTACTCCTATTATTCTATGTGGTAAACTTTGATAATCTATACCAAAAATATCACAACCCTTCCTCTATCTTGAATGTGGGTTGTCACTCATCACCTCTCATATTCTTATTTGATGATATCCACCCCTCAAATTTATCTTAAATAATTACTTGCATCTGCTTAGTTAGTCTATGAGATCATTCATGCAAGGAAATGGAAATAAATACTTGATTTTTATATTTTTGATTGATTGAGAATAAATACACATTCTCCTATTATTGCTTTTATTTTGTGCTAACACTACTAATACAACACATAGACTAAGGCTCTATCTTATTAATCCTTTGTATATAATCTATTTCACTTTCCTATTGACCTCTTTATTTTCCATGGGAGTCAATTGATATGTTGCCTTGTTCGGAAGACTTGAACCTAATATCAAGTCCATGTGATGGATTATGCTTATTATTTGCGGTAATCCTTATGGAGGGTCATTTTAAATGACCTTATTGTATTATTTGAGTAACTCACTATTTTCCTTAGGCATTTCACTTGATTTCCTAGTTGTCCCATCCTTCATTGGCTTGGAAATGAAAGCATACATTCCACTGCTTTATTTTCTACCTTCAAGAATTCTCTACTTGAAATTAAGAGAACTTTGTCATTGTTGTTTGATTTTTCCTCCTTTTCCTTCAACAGACTCAAATGTGTACTTCTTACCATCCTTTTCAAGTGTGATAGCGTATTCTCTCCAATAATGTATAACTCTTATATAATATTGAAATACTCTACCCAATAATACATGGACAACATCCATTGGCATAACATCACACAAAACTTCATCCTTATAAGACACTATTAAAAAATTAACTAAACATTATTCATTAACTAATAATTGGTGGACTTTTTGAAGTCTTGACTGTTTGCAAGGACTAGGGTGTACTATCCTTTTCAAGCCAAGCTTGTATACCATTTGACCAAACACTAAATTATCTGGGCTACCACTATCAATGATAACTTTACAACACTTACCACCTAATTTGCATATGGTTGTGGAGATATTCTTCCTTAGCAATGATTAATTTTCCTTCTTTTTTGGTTTCAACAATACCTTTTTTTATCATGAGCATATATTTGTATTCAAGTTATTCAGTGTGGTATGGTGATGTTACCAATTCTTCATTAGCTTGTACATCATGAGTGTTGGCTTCATTTGTTCTTGCATCATTTTGTGCCTCTTGGGAACTCATAGGCCATATAGCCAATGTCTCCACATATGAAACACATTCTGACAAAGGAACTCCTCTTCTTCTTGAAGGATACAATCTACTTCTTGATGGTTGATTATGATCTTGTGAAGTATTATCTTCTCCTCCATGCTTCTTTTGTCTCCTTTAATTAATTGGTTGAGCCCTTCTTCTAGTGAATCTACCTCTACTTCTTGTTGTACTTTTGTTTTTTTTCTAGACAAATTATCCTCAATGTTCAAGGCATAATGATAAGCCTCATTCACAATTATCATTTTGAATAGAGTTAATTCATCCAGGTGTTGAAATCTTAATATGTTTAGATATGTAGTAGTGTCTTGCTTCTCCTCTTCTTTCATATATGTTATAATTTGTAAGCACACAAATTTGTGTACTCTTGCACATAAAACTCCTCCTAGATCAAGTTTTGAAATTTATTAAACATCTTCTATTAATGGTCCAAGGCCAGGAACATTTTCTTAAGAGGCTTTATAAATCTAGGCCATAACCTTACTTTTACATTCCATTATCTTTTTCAAGACTGCTCGAAACTATGCCCATCATAGGGAAACATGTGACTTCATTTTGGTGACATCAAGACTTTACTTTTCTAGGATCATCTTCTTCCAAGTTTTCCATATCAAAATATATCTTAATTTCCTTCATTCTATCTACAAATAGGTCTAGTTTAACTTTCCTTTAAATATTGACACATTTGGCTTGACCTTGGCCCCTTTTTGGATATATAGCTTGAATTAATCTTTCTATGGGATTAGAGTCTAAGTGGTATCCCCTTGTACCTCCACTTCATCCTCAAATTCTTCCTGGCATACTCTAGCCTCCAAAGCCTCCATTATGCTCAACAATTATTCATTTGGATATCTCCTATGTCCTCTTCTACCTCTCTTGATCCCATTGACAACAAATCCTCTTTGGGCCGTCTCTATTTTCCCAATTATTTCTTGTTGGAAGATGTTTCTCTCTCACCATCAATCTCTGACTTTCTTTCTTGCTACCCACCTTTTACTAGTGGAAAACAAGATGCTCTTCTCTCTTTTTAATCTATCCACTTACAATGATAACCCTCATTACCCAAAAAACTATATCAAAGCACACGAGGTTACTCTAAAATGGGCCAAAGACATGGAGGTTAATTCAGATTCATAAATTATCACTATATGTTCCACTGATCATGCTAAGGGAATCTATAGGTTGCCTCAAAAAGCATTACAACACCAATACATCCTTTACTTGATTATTTGATTACTTCATCATGCACGGAGCACACAGAGAGGATTATTTATTTTAATAAAACACAAAGCTAAAGAAAGTACATTTCAAATAAAGAATTTACAAGAGAAAAAGAAGATAAAACATAAAATACAAAGCTAAGTTATTGAGATATTTCCCCTAGCAACTCATGACTATTTAGTATAATAGTGGTTTCATTTGTACCTATGACTTTGAGGTTGAAAAAAGGAGTTTGAATTTGAACCATCATAATGAATAAGATCTCATAAAGAGCCTTGATACCCTATAAATAAGTAGTAAAACCTACCATTAATCTCCTAATACACTAGACACATAAATATAGAATGCTCCTATGATTCTAGTTTATTAATGTAAAGTTTACATATGCATTGATGTTATAGAAGGAAGTGATCTGAATCCATGCAAATTGATGAGAGAAAACTCAAAATTGCTCCCAAAAAAATCCATAATTGATCTCAAACCAAAAGAGATCCTATTGTACCTGGGAGTAATAATACATCCATCTTCTATTGGAAGATAATGCTCTAAGTAGTGATGCATTTTGATTGACAATGGTAATGGTGGTTTTATATAAGTTGACTTTAGGTAGGATTTGTATATCTCATCTCAAATGCCTCTATGAATGACTCTTTTCAACATGTAGGGAGCATTGATGAAAAAGCTATTAGGAGGCAAAAGATTGATATCCATACCAATTTCCTGTAATAAAGACCTACATTGAGCATACCATGTGTTCTTAGTCCCTTGTTCACATAACTTCATATACGATTGAAGATCCTTGAATGGATATCTTTTATGCCTAAATGTTGTATCTGTCATACATATTAATCTCTGAAGAAACATCACTACATGGAAAATAATTGAAATATGATAGGGGATCGATGCCAAATTCTGAATTTTTTAAAAATATATAACTGACCATTTTTCTCACAATTTTTTGGATAGAACAGAAATAAAAACTCTACCAACTCGATCACAACTGGTACTACGAAATCCAAGTCCCTAAATCTCACAACCATAAAATATTTTTACTAAAATTAATATTTTACAAATACTCAATTTTTCTTTGTCATCCTAAATCTAAAGCTAAAAATATTCTCTCAAGTGTAATAAATGCAACATAAGCATTGCATAATCTCTTTTATTCATTTGGAGCATAGTTAAGGGGAGTCCTTTGAAAATCACACCAAGATAAGAATAGGAGAAAAACATTTAACCAAAGTCCTTTGAAAATGAGATTAGTTTCATTTGCTTTTTTCTTAGTTGTGGTAAAAACTATAACTTTTGTTTAACTCAAGTTCACCTGTAAACCATGAGAATCACAAAATGAGATTAAAATGTCAATATGTCTTTGTATACCTGAAGAGGTATCTGACATGAGATTAATGTCATCAAAAATAAATAAAATCATTATGATTATATTATAAAGAACACAACCATCACTTATTTTCCTTGCACTTGCAATGATATCCTTTAATTCATCTATGTAGAGACCAAAGAAAGTAGGAGAAAGTGGAAAAACCTATTCAACACCAATGGTGCTATTGATATCTTCTATAAAACTAGTAGGCGTTTTGACCTAGCCAACCACGTTCTCATAAAGAGTCACAACAAAAAAACCAAATGTGTTGGAATATGTAGATCTTATAGTCATTGGATTAGAAGGTTGTCCAAGAATAGTCTCGAATGGCTTTTGAAAATAAACAAAAAAACAATAAACATTATCCATAATTCTCTTGATTTTTTTATTACAACTTTAAGCGTCAATATATGGTTTAATATTTAGTGATTCCATCTAAAACCTTCTGTCCATTTTTTCTAAATTTTCTTGGACTCTATAAATCTAGAAATTTAACTATCTAACATATTAGTAAATAGCTTACTCAAAGTGTGACCAACCATAATGGTTCTATAATTATTTATATATCATTGGTTTCTTTATATCAATGGCCATGCATGCGGAAATCCATGAGAACTCACTATATTGAAGAGATCAACAATATATGTTGTTAGAATTTTTGGATTACTATGAAGAAATTTTGATTTTAAGTGCTCTATGTCAGTTGATTTACTTGTCTTGAGTTTGAAAATAGTTTGCAACACCATATAATCTATGAAGATACACTTAACTTGTACTTTGTTTCCCACTAAGATTGAGACTTGGTTTGGAATGTCATAAAGAGAAGATGCATAATTAGACCAAGTATATTTGTCAGATATGACACATGAAGATTTTCTTGGAAAGAAGGTATTAAAAAAGGATTTAGCATTGAACTTGAGAGTGTTGAGTGTAGCTCTTGTATTCTTTTTAAAATATATCCTCTTCTTATTTCTTAAGACATGACAATATTTTTTTTTAATAGACTTCTTCATGTAGGGATCCTAAGGATTAATGTGTGTTGTAATTCTCTAGAGAGATATACAACTACTACCAAACCAAACATTACGACAAAACTATCCAAGTGGCAGGGGGAGAGTGGGGTGAGGAGTTTAATGGGGTGATTGTGAATATAATGAGGGAAGGATTGAAGTGTTGTATTCCAAATTTATCTAGAGAAAAACTAATCTCTTTCTAGTAGAGGATGTCTAATGTGATTTGAAATTCCTTATTGGAAACAAAAAGGATTTTTGCTTACAAAAATATGCATTGGAATTGTCTGTACATAGATTTTCATAAATTATAAAAATTATTTATAATTAGATTGATCTATAATGCTTTTTAAATATGTATCCAATACCCATTGAAATTTTGAGAAATTAGATTTGTAATGCATTGCAACACTTTGTAGTAGGGGTGGCTTGTAATGAATATTCCAATGCTATTGGGAAAATTGTGGAGCTTGTGTCTAGATGAATAAACTTGAAAAATATGTGTTATTTACAAATATATTTTACATGACATATATATCCCTAAATTTTATATGCTTAGATACATATCTATCATTCATTTTGATACTACTTGAAAACATTAATTTAACCTAATTTTCAGTCTCCAAAGATCCTATTGATACTCACCTTATAGGTTAGAATGATATGCGAGTTGCATGATAAATATATTTGAAACTCAGGATCACATTTTGATATTATGCCAAACATAGAACAAAGGCATAATATAGTCAACAACAAACATGCAATTTTAAAAATCTACTCACAAAATACCATATTAAAAAGTATAAATATGGTAATAAATAGCATGTACATAGAATACAATGTATAATAGATGTTAGAGATAAGAAATTATCGATTCAAATTTCTAAAACCATCACAACTTAATTTAAGTATTATAAGAATCAACAAAAATAAAAAATTTATACAAGATCTTAATCTTATAAGAAGTCTGTAGAAGCTAGACTAAAAGGGTAAGAAGTATTAACTAATCTTGTTCATAACTTATCAATAAACTCTATAATATTGAGGACAAGTTAAGCTATCTTAAAATACACTTTAGCTACTTAATGTGATAGTTTGTAAATATATCGTTAAAGATATTTTATTAAAAAATACTGCAAACTATTAAATAATTATTGTCTTGACTTCTACCATGAAGAAAAGTTTAAATCATTTTGATTTTCTTTTTAATTCTTGTGGAATAGATAAACTCTACAACTTTATTATTATACAAACCATAATATTTATTTACCTATAATTCAATAAACAAAATTATAAATTATAAATTGAATAGACAAATTAAAAACATGCAAGTTTAAATTGCATTAAAAAAATTACAATTGAAAAACACTTTTACAATATAGAATAATCACCTTCTGATGGAGCAAGTAGGTACATGTTTCTCTTCATGGTCCCAAGAGATCTTCTACAAATTAAAATAAAAAATATCAAAAATGAAAAATCCATTTGCTAACTTGGATGGAAGGTGCATATTAAAACTAACCCAACCTGGGATTAGATTCAACCACTCATATAGGCTTTTTTTTACTTGCAAAAAGAAGTTAAAAACTTTAACAAGTGGGAATTCAAGTTTTATGTTGATACTTTGTATCCATGAAAACATATGATGTTCTACGAGAATGCCACAACTGATAAAATCTCACTTTTTATCAAATTCCATTGTTCACTGCAATTTACACGAAAAGGATTTGTCCCCAACTAGTTTTCCATAGAAAATTTAGGGTTGAACAACTACTAATAATGAATTAATATTCTCAAAATACATGAATGTTATAGCTTTACCATGATCTATGATGGCAAAAACCATGGCTTATAACTAATTTGATGGGGTTATTGGGATGCAATCCTACCAATCCTCCTTCATTTGAGGTGAATAAAATATATCTTCCAAATATTTATGACCAAAATTTTGGACATTTTTATATTGTTAGCTCACTTCAGGATAGATTTTAAATAGTGCTCCTATTTAAATATCCGTCTGACTCTAAAATTTGGATGTAAGAATTTGTTGTTTGGTCAAAAATTTCCCCTAAAAAGTTGCATGCCTTTTAGAGGCAGAACAAATAAACATGATAGGATTAAAAAACAACAGCCCTTTTGTTTGAATTTATTTCTATTTTTATATGTATATATAATGAACAACTATTGCTTTAAATATCATTAAGTTGGCCAAATATTACACATCACCCTTACATTTTCCCACTTCAGCCCCACATCACACATGTGATCCTTACATAACATCACAATATAGTAAATCTATATAGAAAATTTAAAATATTATTACTCAATAAGAGAACAAAATTAAAAAAAACAAAGCTACAATAATTAACAATTGAATTTTTTTAGCAAAGTGCTAGGATGTAGATGTAAACCAAGTTTCATGACTCCCTGAAAAAGTGGATCTTGTATGACTTTTAATCTCTAGCAAAGGTGAGATATCAATGGGCAATTGAAAAGTTATAGGAGTACCAAGAAATGCACCTCTTATTTTTTCTAGTCTCTCAACTATCTCCATCATATTTGGCCGTTGTTGAGGAAACTCCCTTGTGCAAAACAATCCTACTTGCATAAATTGAGTAAGGCATGCCAATATCATTGGCATCTCTGATTCTTTAGCATCTCTAAAAAGATTATTATCAATCACTTTTATGATTTATTTGGTAAATTAATACCCACCCATTTTTGTAGATTGATTTCTTCTACAAACATGTCATCTATTGGTCTCTTCCTTATCAACAACTCTAAGAGTAGAATGCCATAGCTGTATACATCTCCTTTTGTAGAGAGCCTTCCATCCATTCCATACTCTATAATAAAATAAAATGCCTAGTTATTTTCAAACCATTTTAAAAGTTGAATACAAAATACATAAACAATCCAATAATAATGTTTATTGTAATAATGTAAAAGTTATACCTGGTGCAATGTAGCCAATAGAGCCTTTGAGTGCATTTGTAGAATTTAATGAATCCATTGAATTCCCAAATAGTAGCTTAGAAATGCCAAAGTCTGCTATATATGAAGTCATATCATCACCTAAAAGCACATTGTTGGGCTTTAGGTCACAATGAATCACTTGCACAAAACAATGATGATGAAGGTATGCCATTCCTTGTGCTATCTCCATTGCTATTCGTATTCGGTCACTTAAGTTTAATCTGCAATCTTTATCTACTCCTTGAGGATAAAACCATCTTTCTAAACTTCCATTTGACATAAATGGAAGAACCAATGCTTTAAAATCAAGGTTAGAACAAGCAGAGATAATTTTAATCACGTTCCGATGTCTAACTCTTTTAAAAACATTACATTCATTGATAAAACTTTGGTGAACATTCTCATCTTGCAAATTAAAAACTTTAACAACAATATTTGTACCATTGTCCAGAATTCCTTTATAAACAGATCCAAAACTACCAACTCCTAGCAGATTGGTTTGGCTAAACCCACCGGTTGCATCTACAAGTTCTTCATGGCAAATTCTTGTCGGTCCTACATTGAGGGTAGGAGTACTCTTAGTAGTACGTCTCCAATATAAAAATACTAAGCATAAAATAGACATGATGAAGATTGCAATACCAATCACAACTAGTACTATCACCTTTTTGGAGACTGAAACTTGTTTGTGTTTGGAATATGAACATGGCTGCAAATTTATCCATGTGACACAAAGGCCATGATTTCCCCTAACTTAGAACTCATTAAGTGTTGCAAAAACTCCTCCCTTTGGAACCTCTCCAGTTAACATGTTTGAAGAGAGATTGATATGCTGAAGCATTTTCATTTTTTGGAATGCCAATGGAATTGCACCAGACAAATTATTGCTAGAAAGATCAATGTCCTGAAGATTTTTCAGATCTGTAAGTGATTCTGGTATTTGGTCATCAAATGAATTCCAAGAAAAGATTTAAATATTGCAATTCTATGCAGCTTGACAATGCTGTTGGAATTTCCATTGAGAATTGGTTGAGAGACACATCTATAGCTTGGACTGTTGCCATTTTGCTCATTTTGAAAAGAGAACCTCATAGAAAATTGTTGGAAATGTTGAAATAGAACTAAAGATTTGGAAGACCTACAACTTCTGGAGGGATATTTCCTCTCAGCTTGTTGTAAGACAAGTCCACCAGTTCCAACGTTTGGCATCTCCCTAAGGTGGCAGGTATTTCCCCTAACAATTGTTTTTGATGAAGAAGAAGGCTTCTTAGTTGTGGAAGATCACCAAGACTATATGGAATTTGACCTAAAAGTATGTTTTCACCTAGTGATAAAAACCCAAGCCTTCTTGCCTGACCAAAACATTCTGGAATTCTTCCATATAAATTATTTCTGGCCAATCTCAGTCTTTCAAGATTAGGAAGTGGACTGAGTGTGGATGGAATGGTCCCATTGAAATGATTGTCAGATAATTCTAACAATGTCAACTTTCTGAGGTTGCCAATTTCACTTGGCATGTTTCCTTCAATTTTATTAGAGTGCAACTGCAAAGAGGAGAACAACATTGAGAGCCGGCCAACTGAAGAGGGTAAGATACCGGTGAGAGATTTTTCAGACACATCTAGTTCTTCTAAATAGGAGCAATTAGTTAAGGCTATTAAAATGGACAAACCGCTGCTTCTGCTCACAAGATGATTTCCCCATAAAGCAAGCCTTCTAAGGTGAAGCAATTTACCAAACTCAAACGGCACAATTAGAGATAGCTTGTTCATAGATAATTCAAGCCGTTGGAGGAGGGTACAATTAGAGATGGAGCTTGGGATTTCTCCAGTGAGTTGGTTTCCCCATAAATACAGTTCTAGCAATTCTGATAGTTTGCCAAACTGCCAGGGAATTTGGCCAGTTAAATGGTTTTCATATAATTCATTTGGGGTTAAGTCATTTGGGGTTAAGTCAATCACTTGAAGGAGAGAACAGTTAGAGAGAAAGCTTGGAATCTCTCCAGTGAGTTGGTTTCCCTGTAATTCCAAAACAACAATTAAAAATTTGAAGGATATTTAAAATTTTTTTGGGTCTAGACTGTGAGCTATGACAAGCAGGAGACCCAAATTTGAGTGATCTACTTCTTCATTTAACATGTTTTCACTTCCATCTCTACCTCAAAGGGAAGTGGAACTATACTAACAATATTTTTAGCAATTTACGTAGGCAACAGTGTGAAATTAGCAAACAGAATTGATCGATTAAATAGAAACATCCATTTCAATATACATTATATATAATACAACTTGCTTACAATACAAACCGTAATGTGCACTTCTGGTTATATTCTTCCATTGACATCATACTAATGAAGCGGAGGTTTATATTTGAAATAAAGGAAGGTGTAGCATGTTTATTATATTGTTTAAGTGTGGTAAATATTTTCCAAAAACCGACATTTGTGATTATACCCAACGTTCTAAGAGTGCACCAATCTTTTGAATTACCCCTCGTCTTTTCTTCTGCTCTTTCCCTATCAAGGGCCCTCAAGCATGGCTAGTTAATGATTCCAAGTATCTAATAATAATTCAAAGACTATATACCCTTTGTATAAATTAAACTTATGAATGGTTTTATGAATGGTTAAATTAATACGTGGTTATATTGAATTTTATATTTTATTTGAATTAAATATTTTTTAATTTGATACGGTGAAATATTTTTTATTTGAGTTATGAATTGGTTTTGAGGTACAATTAAGGGTTTAGTGTTTACAATGAATTAAAAAAGGAAAAGAAACAAAAAAAATCAATAACTAAAATCAAAATCAACAAGACATTTCCTGTGAGGGGAACCTAATTTATCATAGGGATGTCAAGAGCAACATCAAAACATAAGTCTATCACCAAACAGGTAATGAAGAACCAAAAATAAAGATCAAGCCAAGACACAAGTCTTCTACCAAACTGCAACACAAACTCAGAAAGGAGAAACCGGAGTGGAAATCGACAAAGAGGGGCACAGCCAAGGGTGTTGCGACCCTCAACTGCACGCTGAGGCCTACCTTCTCTCACGGCTTGACAAGAATTCCTTCATTGTCTATTGAGAGCCATTTTACACCAAGTCTTCAGCCTCTATTCTTGATCTTTTCGCTTCATAATGTCTTCCTTTCTTCTTTGCAATGGAGCCCAAATCAAATTTGGCTTTACCAGCATGCATAATGGGAGAGATCAAAAGCTCGGCTCCTGCAGGCAAGGGGGAGCCAAAGGAGAAGAGGATGTCAGCGAAGTAATCCAGCCACGGGAGTGAGGAGGCAAACGGGAATATGCAGGCATCGAAGAGGGAGCAATCAAGGTAGGAGAGTACAATTCCAAGGGCACCGTGCCGCTCAGTTGGTTCATGGATAATTCAAACCGTTGAAGGAGAGTACAATTAAAGATGGAGCTTGGGATTTCTCCAGTGAGTAGGTTTACCCATAAATACAGTTCTAGCAATTCTGATAGTTTGCCAAACTGCCAGGGAATTTGGCCAGTTAATTGGTTTTCATATAATTCATTAAGGGTTAAGTCAATCACTTGAAGGAGAGAACAGTTAGAGAGAGAGCTTGGAATTTCTCTAGTGAGTTGGTTTCCCTGTTACTCTGATAGTTTGCCAAACTCCCAAGGAATGTGGCCAGTTTAGTGGTTCTCATATAGTTGTAAATATTAGAGATGAGTGCAGTTAGAATGGACAGGGGGGATTGGCCCTGTAAAGTTGTTGGTGTTGACAACAAGAAATTGGAGTTGAGTAAGCATACCCAATTCAACAGGAATTAGTCCTGTAAAGTGGTTGGTTTGATGACCAAGCGAGGTGAGTTGAGTAAGCATACCCAATTCAACAGGAATAGCACCATGGAGTTCATTTTCAGGCAAATCCAAGTCAGTTAAAGAGGACAGGTATCCTAGAGAGGAGGGGATTGTGCCTGTCAGTTGGTTTTCTCCTAAGTAACAGATTTCTAAATGTGAAAGAAGGCCAAGCTGTGGGGGAATGGTGCCGCTCAGATGGTTGTAAGACAGACAGAGTATTCTTAAGCGAAAAAGGCTTCCTAACTAAGGTGGAATTTGACCATGGAAGTTGTTATTGGAGAGATTAAGTATTCTAAGGAAAGAGAGATTTGCAAGAAATGGAGAGATGTAGAAGCCTAGAGCCATACCTGTGAGATTCAAGGAAACCACACGCTGTCGGCGATTAGAGCAGGTAACACCGGTCCAATTGCAGGTGTTGTGATTGGAAGAACAATCGTGCAGAGAATGAAGGGAGAGGGAATTCTTGAAAGATAGAAGAGCACCCTGATCAGAATAATAAGAAGGAGAAGAATGTGAGATGTGAACAGGTAATGCAGAGAGAAATAAAACCAAGACAGAAACCATCTTCATCCTCATCTTCAGCACTCGTCTTCCACAAGTGAGAAGAAGCAACAAAGGATAAATATAAACTTTGGCTTATCGAAGTCCACACTGTGTCGAATTTAATAAGAATCTTCCAACTTGAATTCCAAGTATGAACATTTAATAAGAAGCTACCAAATAATTATGTACAAAAGGTCAATAAAAAGTTTGGAAGTTGGACTGTGACAGAGTCGGTGGCATATTTAATAAGAAGCTATTAAGTCATCTATAAAAAGCCTTAGAGTTTGGAAGTTTGGAAGTTTGGATTTTGTTATTAAAGTTGTACGAATATTAGGTAAGGGATATATAATAATTAATTGTTTGTGATTGAATTTATTTGTAAAATTGTAATTAATTGTATTTAAATTATAAGTATATAGAATTTTCCATCATTGAAATAAGTAATGGAGATGAATGGAAATACTAAATATGTTGTAAATCTATACCATCAAATTAAATATATTGTAGGTTTATATCATCGAATTAAATATGGAATAACTATCATTTAACAAAATAAAACATCTCTAATAATGAACAGAGAGAGTATTAATTGGTGGCATTATATATAGTTTAGTGCTAGTGATATTAAAAATTACATAATCTATATGTCACATAGTAAATATGTGTACAATGTATTCGATGATCATCTACATAAGATGTGTTATCATATACAACATTAAATTGTATGCATCTTTTTCTTATTTGTAGTTACATAAGTACTATAAATATTTAATAAGCTTTGGAATTACAAACATGCTTCCACAATTCAGAGCTTTTAATTTTTCAATGATTTATTTTTTTTAAATATGGTACTATAATATTTAACATATGTTGCAGTTTAAAAAATATAATATTACAACCTTTTAGCTACATTTCACAATTGATTCAAATGGATTTTAATACAACAATACTCATACATTGAATATATAGCATGCCCAGTATTGCATGTATGTAATTTTTTTTTTAATTATCCTTAATATGAGATGAAATTCGATGTATGCAAAGTCAAATTAGTGTACCAAATCTATGAAATTATGTCTACTTGTTGTAGAGATAAAGCTAAGCTTTATGGATTAAGATGTTGCTTAAATGTTGAGTTGTCATTCATATCTGTGTAGGCTCGGAGTAAAATTATTAAGGGTGTTGATTGTGTAGAAGACGGATATCTATTTAATGTATATCACGAAATGTGTTAGTACACTTTTTAAGTCCTTTGAACCAAGATTGGCATGGCTTGCAAAACATTTATTTAAATATGTCAAATGACTTTTTTAAATAATTTTTTTCATTAAATTGACTACAAAATTGTTATAATTCTAAAGGAAAGACTATACATTTCACTTTTAATGTTTATTTATCTTTGTTGTTTCTCACCAATATAAATGGTTATTCTTTTTTAATTTATTTAATCTTCCAATATTTGAAATGATCAACATGCAAGTTTTAAAATAAATCTAGAGTTTTGAATAGTAATTTGGTAAAGTATTTTATACTTTATTTGAGGTTTCTAGATAATCCATGTATAAACAATCATTTATTTTGAATATACAATAAGCTTTTGTTATGTAATAAATGTAGATATGATATTTTTTTTGAGTTAAAAAGTGTTTTTTTATTGTATGAAATTTCAATTTTGGAAGATATTAGTTTTTAATAATGTTTTAGACTGTGGAGTCAAATGTTAGAGTCAAATATTTAAAATTTGAAAAGTATGATATGTAAATATTTGAGTAGTATGATATGTAATTTAAATGTATTAATTATAATATTATATAACATAGGATATTTAAAATTGTGTTATATAAAACTTACAATTAATGTATAATAATTGTAAATAGTTGTTTGAATATTAATTTTTTAATACTCATATAGTTAATAAAATTGATGTTTTTAAATTTTTTGTAAGTTAAAATATTAAAAAAAGTATGTAATGTTTTGAAAAATATATTTAAATTTGAATATGATATAATTTTCTCTTAATATGATATATTTTTTTAAAAACATTTTAATTTTCATTTATTTTCATTGCGTATGTAATATTTTAAATATAAATCCATAAGTTCTATATTATTTATCTGAAAAATGATAAGATTAATAATAAAATAAAATAAAATATTATTTTAACTAAAAATAATTAAACATAGAGAAATCAATAATGTCCAATATTTGGTTCTTTGTTTTTGTTTTTTTTTATGTATAGAGGAATCAATAATGTCCCTTCATTTTCTTCATTAGAGGAGATTGAATCTTTGGAGCTATTACTATAACCCATGCTTCTCCTTGGTCAATGCGACCCAGAGTGAGAGAGATCCTTGATGATTTGGTTTTAGAACTGTCATCATTAAACTAGCAAGCACTCAACAAAGTCATAAGAATCTACTCTCTACCTGAAGAAAACTTAGTTCTAAGATTTTAAACCTAAGTTTCCTCTTAATAAACACCCAAAACTTACTAATCTAATAAATTTAAAACACTATGGATGACACTCATTAAGTAACTAGATAGGTGGGATTACTTTGATAGGGTAATCATTTGTCAAAGGTGAACGATTCAAAGAAAATAATAAATATTAATTAGCACATGCATCTCTAAATTGTTCACAAATATTTAGAGATGGCACATACTATAAATTCAATTCAAGCCAACTTTATGTCTTTTAGGGATGTTATGATATGATAATAAAATTAATTTTAAGTTTTGAAAGACTAGATGTATATAAAAATGTGTCGACAAGAGTGCACCAATCTTTATTTATATTTTAATATTAAAGAGAATGTTTATATTTTTAAAATAAAGGGGGGTCATAGCGTGTTTATGATATTATTTAGGTGTGGTATATATTTCCTACACTTGTGATTATATCCAACGTTCAAGAGTGCACCAATCTTTTGAATTACTCCTCCTCTTTTCCTCTCCTTCCTTCTTGTCTATCAATGGCTCACAAGAATGGCTAGTTAATGATCCCAAGTATCTAATAATAATTCAAAGACTCTACCCTTTTTAAAAATTGAATTATTGAATGGTTAAATTAATATGTGGTTATATTGAATTTTACATTTTATCTTAATTAAATATTTTTTATTTGATAAAGTGAATTGTTTTTTATTATAGTTATGAACCATTTTTTAGATATAATTAAAGGCCTAATCTCTATAATGAATAAAAAGAGGAAAAATAACAAAAAACCAATAACTAAAGTCAAAACCAGCAAGACATCTTTTATGAGGGAAACCTAATTCACTAGATGGATGTCAAGAGCAACATCAAAATGAAATTCTATCATCAAATAGGTAGAGAAGAACTAAAAACAAAAATCAAGCCAAGACGCAAGTCTTCTACCAAACAAAAACTCAGAAAGGAGAAATCGAAGTGGAAGCCAACCAAAAAGGGTTCAACCAAGAGTGTTGCAACCCTCAACTACATGCTTAGGCCTATCTTCTCTCACGAATCTACAAGAAGTCCTTCATTGTCCACTTAGAGCCATTTCACACCAAGTCTTCACCCTTTATTCTCAATCTTTTTGATTGAAAATGTCTGTATGTCTTCTTTGCAATGGATCCCACATCAACTTTGGCTTTATCAACATGCATAAGCAGAGAGACCAAAAGCTAAAATCATGGAGGTAAGGGTAGGCAAAGGGGAAGAGGCTAGTAGTAAAGTAATCTATATAGGGGAGTGAGGAGGAAGACAAAAAGATGCAAGCATCAAAGAGGGCACAATCCACGTAAAGGAAGGAGGCACCATTGCTAGGGGATGTAGAGGAAGAGGATCTGAAGACTGGTAGAAAATATCATGGCTGCGCCACTAGAAGTCTTGGCAAGGAGGACCCTCTTTCTCCTAGACCATCTGAGAGGAATAACATGAGAAGAATGGAACATTGAGAGGCATGAAGTTGCCTTGTGACCTAGAAGGTTGCACCAAAAGCAATGGAATAGGAAGCCTTCATAGTTGAGAAATTGGATCCTCTTGCCTTGGGAGGAGGACAAAAGCACTAAATGAAAAAGGGGTTTGGAGATTTCAATGAAGGCATAAACTCTCAAGAATCTCCCATCAAGCAAGCTCCCATCAATTTTCAAAAAGGACCCCACTTTGTTAACCAGGTTCTTAATAAGTTCATTCTTCCTCAAGTCTGACAATAAATGATATAATTTGATGCAAAAGGGAGTAGAGGTGATCTTTTTCTCTGAATGATCAAAGAATGGAGACCATGGGCACAAGAAGAATGCAAAATTATGAAAGAACCAAGGCCCAAAAGTCCAAATGAAGTCTCTATCTGAACGGCGATCTTAATTAAATATTAGTAAGAAATGTTTATTTTTTATTTTAGGTGGTGGATAGTCAACTTTACCCTTGAATTGGAAATCTTATAACTTTTTTTTAAAATATTTTAAAAGCATTATATGGAATCACAAAATTATATAGAATTTCAGTCTCTTTATCCATTTTTTAGAAATAAACATATAGCAGATTTACAATGGTAAGTATACATCTAAATTAGTGCACTCCTTTAAATAAGCAGCTATGAGTAAAAGGCATCCACGTCTTCAAAATTACCTAACCAATTGACTCTCTATGTCAGGTATCTAAAGGGATTTGTATCTTGTGGATGGATATAATCAACCATCATCTTCACCAATCAGACTACAACCCTTTCGATATTTTATTTTCATAATAATACATATGTAAATATTATAGAAAATAAAATTGAGAATAAACATGAATATAGTTAAATAAATATTTTTTGTTCCTTAAATTAATATTTTTTTGTTATACAATTTTATTTGTATAACACATCTCAAGATTAATTTAATAAGAATAAATGGATCTAAATCAAATTACATTTCATATATATCCATAAATATGTAATAATTTCTATTTAGATGTAATACCAAAAAATATCAAAACTAATTACTAATCTAAATTCAAAACAATAAATGACAAAGAGAGGGTTTACATAAGTATTTAGATTTTCGGATAATCTAAAGATAATCATCATTGTCCAACTACAAATTTTGGTGTTTAGGGCAAGACATTGAAAACATAAAAAACTTAGAACCACCTATGCATCTCCCCAAAATCATACACTCATTTATGGTAACAAAAAAATGTAAACAGAATGTTTCTGACATATAAGAGACAACTAAAATTTGATTTGACAAATACATTCATCAAGTTTAGGGCTCTAAAAACTTTACTTTCCTTTCTAAATTTTTGTGTTAATTTCTAAGAAATTGATTGTCTTCTTCAAACCTTATTAAGAAAACTTATCTTGATAAAGGTAAGGAAAAGGATTTATTTTGGGACATATGCTCAAGGTCAATAAGGGTTTTAAGCACCAACTAATTATTAGGCCTCTCAATGATATAATATATCAATGACAATATAAATTAAAATGTAATTCAGCTAAGAGGTCAAGTTTAATGCAAGTGTTATTATATGATATTCAATTAATACTCTATAAATGATTGACATTTTCTAGAATGCAGTGAACGATAAATAGTAGATGTTCTTCAGATTTCTCAATATTCTTGAATGTATTTTTATATGTTTGTATTGATTACCTCAACTGATTATTTTCAATTTTCTAAATGAACCAATGCCCCTGTATATTTATAGACATCTTGAATTTAAATTGGGACCATATTGACATACAAGCTGATAAAAAAAACTAGCAAAGAAATTAACAAGAAAGGACATACATTCTATGGAGGACTCAAAAAAAGGTGGGAATAGCCCACCCCTTAGAAACATACATTACATATATTTGGTAAAGTCACTAAAACCATAAGGGGGACATGGATAGAATAAAGGGGGTAAAAGAGAAAAAATGTGGCAAACATAATAAGAATAGTTAGAAATATAAAGAAGGTATCGATAAAGCTTAATCTAAAATAATAGTCAATAAATATACACTCCTTAGAACAATACAATTCTACAAATTAATAAATTATTTAAATCTATTTTTAAATTTTTATAATTATTTTAATAACAATTTTCTTTATTTATTTATTTATGATAATTAAATCATCCACAAGTTTTAATATTTAAAAACTTACGACAAATAAACTTTTATTTATTTAAACTAACGGGAGTCAAACATTTTATTCCAATTAAATTAAAACTCTTTAATTATAATGACATTTTTCTTTCTATATTTTTAGTAATAAAATCACCTACAAATTTTAATATTTAAAAATTGTGATGAATAAAAATTTATTTTATTTTAAACAATAGGAGTTGAGCATTTTTTTTTAATGAATCATTATTTTATACTGTGATCTTAAGTTAAGAGCTAAATATTGAGGGGTATCCATTTCACCAAAGTCATTCGGGGTACAATCTCAATTTCATCCCTTTTTGCATATCAAGTTTTACTAGCAGTAAAAATTGATCCTTGATGAACTCTTTGTAAACCAAATAACTTCATCAATTAAACCAGCAACCATTCATTGAGCATTACTTTTAACTATTAAAAAACTTCAATCTAACCTACCCATAAATCACCACATCAATTAACTAATTATTTTGATCTGGGATTTTCAATAATTTATATTATAGCAAAAAAATAATATTTTTTAAATTAATGGACTTCACTTTTGATTGTTTAATTTTATGCTAAATAATGTCTGTCAAGTTGTGAGTGACCAAAAGGGCATTCATTAGGTTGAGATCTTGGGTTCATTTCCCAATAGATAGTGTGTAAGTAGACTTATTATCTCAATCCTCTACGTAAATAGTGATTTTTAATTCTTTTTATTAATAATATATTTTATCATCTATAAATTATATATATATATATATATATATATAAAATTTACATTTAAAACATAATAATATATCAACATAATAATTACAATCCAACAACCATTTACAAATTTAAGGATAATGTAAATTGATATATTATTATGTTTTAAATGTAAATTTTATATATATATATATACATACATATACATATATATATACATATATATATATATATATACATATATATATATACATATATATATATATATATATATATATTAGATGAAAATTGTAACTTCATATTATAAAATAAGAAATTATATGTTGTAGATAGCTATTATCATTTTGAATGAAAAAAATCAAAGAAAAAATAAAAGAACTTTCAAAAGAAAAGAATCAATATTCCCTCTACAAAGAGAAAAGAGATAAAAAATATAGAAGAGAGGTCACTAAAATAGAATATGCCAAAAGATTAATGCGAAGTATGTCCCAAAAAAAAAACAAGTTTATATTTTTTTACCTTTTTTATATATCCTGCTTTGCCCCATGAGAGGACTCAATCGTGGCTATCTGCAATTCTGAATTAGATTTACTAAAAGGTGATATAGAATTCAAGTGTTCTAAAACTAGAAGCATCATCACCTCCTTATAAAAATATAAATTCTTTGATTCATGCACTCTCTTCACTTCCCCTAACAAAATCTCATTTGAAACAATCCTCATAGCTATACTCTAATCTTCTTCTCCTTCCATTATTCTAGGGATAGAATCCTGCAATCGAATATCTAGCTATCAAAATCATTATTTTTTGGATTTGAGGGATGTTAACTTTCCTCTGTATGATTCACTTCTTCCTCCTCTTCTTATGGCTCTAGAAAGCTCCATCTTTTAAATGTTGGTTTTGACCCGTTTTATGGGTGGGTTTGTGCCTGGGGATAGGTAAAATGAAGTTGTTGAGTAAGTTTTCAAATAAAAATAAAAAAGTAGCAGTATCAAAATCTAACGTTTGAATATGTTGAATTTTTTCACATTTAATTATCATGTTATCGAGTAGGCCCTTGTTAAGATCCATTTCTAAACAAATGCAGGCAAATGTGCATAATCCCATTGCCATTCTCTCAATATCAGTGTTGATAAATATTCCCAACCTATCTCTTATCTTTTTGAAATCAATCACAATATATTGAATGCTATTGGTGAGCCACACCTAGATTGGCATTTTGGTTTGGAAACTGATTAAGGTAATGACTTGTCCTTCCTCAAACCAAGGGCCATGTGCAAAGACTCTTTTATAATCTACCTCATCAAAAAATTGGATACCAAAGAAACCCTTGGTGCAAAGAGAGACTTCACATTTCTTTGTCCATGTCATATGAATCCATTGAAACAAAGCCATTTTAGTTGGTCAAAACCATTAAATATACATATTATTGCCTCTTTCCCTAAGTTTGACTTATAGAGGATCACATCTTCTTCTTTAATATCCACCATGGACACCTCTTCTACCTATTCCATAATATAAGCACTAGAGATGGGTGTAGGCTTATGATCATTTGGTTTAGTAATTATTTTTTTCACTACTTCCTTAAAAAAACTAGCATCAAAGGAAGATGGTATTCTAGTTCCTATAACTCCTCCATGTAATGCCATTACAAAAATCAAGGCGGATTCCTTCCCTATATCATACCCTGATAAATTATTTGGATCATCTAGTTGTTTTCTTGCATATATGAGACATTTATGGACTACAAGTATCCCTTGATAAATTTTAATGTTTCACTTAAAAACACCTGCAAAAGTTGTCGGATGCACCCAAAGCCATAAAGTTTTCCTAGAATAGCTATGTACCATAACTTGATATCCTATCTAATTTTATTTACATTATTTGTTTGCATTAAATTTTTTATTATTCTTGTATTCATTCATTTTGTCAATTAATTGCCAATCACCCTATATTCTAAGCCTTTGTTGATGTAACATATTGACATAAAGGTTACAGGTCATGCATATGCCCTCCCTGAATGTTGTCTCTTCCAATTGTTAGAACACATCTAATGCATCAAACATCATCCTCTAATCCATCCCCATTTTTTAATGAAGTCCTTTCCTCTACTATGAAGGCATAACTATTCGACTATGCCAATTTTACTTAGTCATTTTGATAAACATTTTGTATACATCCTCCTCTTCTTAATTTTCCCTTGTATATCCTTAATGGAAAAACCATGATTAATCAATTATGTAAGGAGAGAATTGAGCTTAATAATAACCCTAACCACTTCAAAAGAGTCATGACTACCACTGAATACTTGATCTACAACTATGTATTCAAGCATATTAACTCACATCACTCCATTTATGTTATACGAGTTTGTAATCACTACCTCTAGATTCGACATCCCTTCTATTAGGTGCTTACCCTATGTGATAAAAACCTTATGGTCCTCCTCATATATGTACACCATGTATTATAATTGTAAAGGCCAATCAATCACATCTGGTGGTATCCTGCTCTGTCTTGCTCCAAAAATCCACATACTCCATTGCTCTCCATACACACACACACACACACACACACACACACACACACACACACACACACACACACACACACACACACACACACACACACACACACACACACATATCCTTTTTTACACATAGTTTCTTAATTTATACCTATGACTTCCACATGGTACATTAGAGTTTAAAATTATAAAAAATCATATTTTTGATTTTGTAAAGTATTGCTAACTTATTAGGTTACAATGAAGTTTAGTTGTTTCCTAGTAACTTGTAGTGAATTATGGAAAAGTGAAAAGTAACTTGTAGTAAATCAAATATTAATCTACCCTCTCTTTGAACTTTTCATTTTTCCTAGAATATTCCTTTCTATAATTAGGTCTCATTTTACACTTTTATTAGGTCAAATCTAGTTAGATCTAATTGTAAAATAGTTTAAGTGAATTTGGCGCTTTTTGATGTAATTTTTTTTTAATACTCTACAGATACCTAAATTTGATATTAGACACTTTATAAACATCAATTTTGGTACACTTTGATATTTTTAGAATTTGTGTACACATTTGACTCTTGTGCACACTTTCCCCTATTTATCTACCCACATGTTGTCTTGACCATCCTAATTTACCAATTGAACATACTTAGGATCACCTTTTTCTATGCAAAAACCTTCCAAAATTTTAAATATATTGTCTTTGTGTCTCATATAATTGGTTTCCAGTCCTAGGATAATACTAAAGACAATCATACAGTTATAGTTTTGCCATTAATTTATACCTCTACTAGTAGTGTCAAGGAACACTCAACAACTATTTTTAAAATTTGGAAGTCTCTATTAGTTTAATCTAGGCATGTTTCAAGTGTTTGTCATAGCAATAAATATCAAATATTCAATTATAAGTAAAAATCAATCCTAAGGTTATACCTATCTTGGTAAGTCCTAGTAAACTTGAGAAATCTATTAACACTCTCTTCATAAATTATCCCAAAGGCATAAATATTTTAATATGCCTTGAAAGAGTAGTCCTAGATCCACATCTAAATACAAACATAGGTAAAATTTGCATGGTGCCAAGTGTAGAAAGCTAAACAATGTATTGTATACTATATTGATCATGATGGTATACACACACATATGTGAGACAACTACTTATGGTTTGAGCCCTATTTGATGTATCATAATGTAGGCAATGACCTGAGAACCTACCTAGAACCACACACTCATTTCTAGTAATCAATGTTGTAGAAAAAAAAATTTAAACAAATAATAGATAATTTGAATTTGATTTGATGAATGCATTCATCAAGACTATGGATAAAAAAACACACTCATCTCTCTGAAAAGTGAGAGAGGTATTTGGAGCTTCAGAAATGAAGATCAAGACTATCAAATTAATTTCATGATATATAATAGTTTCTAGAAACATACTTCTATAGTTGTAAATGTGCCACTAAAGGAGTTTTATGGCTTTGACAAAGGTTTTCTATTTCTCCTGATTTTTTTGGATATCTTATTCTCCTTGTCTAGATATGTCATTCATTATGTTTTTTGTAATTGTCTCCATATTTCTTGAAAATCAAATATTATTCTACAATTTCTTTATACTTTTCAATTATTCTAACATTTTAATTTCTAAAATTAGTTCTGATTTTACACTTTTATTAGATCAAATATAGTTAGATTTGATTTCAATATAGTGTAGGTGAATGTGGTGTATTTTGATGTAAAACTACTTTTCCTATACTAGAATAATTAACCCTATAGAATTACAAATATTAGATTTAAATCTATGTAAAAAAATCCAATCTCTTAGGATAAAGCACAACAAATCAAGCTATTGTGAAATTAATAGTTAATCAATACTAGAAACATTAAATTAGAATGATTAACATCTAATAAATACCAAGTGGATATCTTTAGGTGCTTATAATTTAATAAAATCAAATATACTAGAAACATATAAATTAACAATTAATCTTAAAAACATATAAATTAACAACTAATAAATACCTAGAGACCAATTTTAGACGTCTATTAGTACCAAAATTAAGTTATACTTTTATAGAGTTTAGACTCCCATAATTAGTAATAATAGAATTATGATTTTGAAAACAAACATGTAATTTTTTATTTTCCATTTTTACATATGTTTTGATCAACACCATGTGATATATTTTCAAGATATAAGAACATATATACATTATTATGGTCGAGGCATTTTATTGAGATAGACTAACCATAAAATTATCTTACACATTGGAGATGTTGTTTTGCAGCTTCTCATTGGTCTAGATTCTGTTGCATAGATTTTTATACCCTAGATACATCATATTTTCTTATAGTTTTATCCTTAAATCATACAATGTTGCATGTACGTTGCATGTCACACGATTTGGGAAATAATTAGAAAGTATTAGTGTGCACGTTTTAAGCTGAGTAGAAATAGAAATGTGGGGCCTATGTTATGTACTTAGATGGCACCTCATGCTATTTAATTATATTCCATGTTCTAATTATGTGGTTTGGAGGTCTAAATGCTTTAATCTCTTATGTGTATTTTGTGAAAACCCATGGTACCTTATGGATCACAAACCTACAACACACAAAGATTTCCATTCATGCACTAAACAATATTTATAAAATGATCAATACAATAATTTTTGGTTGCTACATTTATACCTTAAATCCAATTTAAATATATATATGAATGACAAATATTAAAATTATTATTGATACAAATGTGTGGATTTTCACAGCCAAAATTTAGTTGACCTTGAATTGAATTTATCAGAGAGTAACATTGAATCCATCTTTCACATAATTTAGGAGTGGTGTGAATAAAACTAACCATGTTATGTGAATATTAACATCTTCCTATCAAACAAACATTATCCCAAATTGAATTATTGTGGAAGTAAATCTGAAAGAAAAATTTACCATATATCTTAACAACAAACTTGAACAATGACATAAGCTATAAGAAGGCCATATGATTGTAGAGTTTAGACTATATTATCATGACTCCCTTGCACTATTATGTTATACAACATTGTATTTAAATTTGGGAGTCATAATATGGGCATTTTGAGGTGGATCAAGTTTGTAAGGGTACTTTGTACCCATTGGACAAATTGTGACTGGAAGGAATAATTTGGTGTGATTCATACATGGTTATTCCACTAAATAAGATTGACTATGCCAAAAGGAGACAAATTATAAAAATGAAGGAGCCCTAAATCATTTGGAGGGCATATGGACATGAACATGCTTGGAAGATACACTCTTCCAACTGATAATACAGGATGCAAGGTTCTTGTTTTCAATTTGTGTTGATATTGTTTAATTTTGTTTGCAATGAAAGTGTTTCATTCCTTTTATTTTATTTGAAATGGAACTTTTTGGGTTTAATTAACTTTAAAAATTGTAGATAAAGCATCAGTGTTCAGGGTATCTTTCTTTTATGATTTTATTTACTGAACAAAATAATTAAAGTGTTATAATTTGAAATACATAGTCATTGCTTTTACTTTTTATTATACAATTTTAAATATCTTTTATTCATATTTATGTACTGGACCTAAGTAATTTTTCCGCTATATTTGAATACTTATGTGATTTTGTTCAAAATTTTGTAAATCTATAAACAATCTATTATGTTTGTTATAAGGTCATTTTACTATGTGATTTTATGTAGTCGACAAAGACATTCACCCCATAAGAGTAGGATTAAACTATGAAATCCATAGGGGACTTGTTAAGCACAAATGTGTTAAAGTACACAACCATATATGAGTTGTTAAGTTATTAAAGACACAAAGAATAACTCTCAATGTATGACATGCATATCTCCCCCATATTTATATTTCTTTGTGATGTAAGAATGAAAGATCGTAATTATGTAAACCTATGAAAAATAGAGGAATCATGACTAACTGTAATACCACTTCTTCATCATTTACAATAAATATAAATTCTCTCATAAATCTAAAAAAACATTTCGTATAATTTATTTTATTCATTCGTACTAATCCACAACATCACACTTAAAAATACTAAAAAAAAACACTCTCTAAAGTAAAAATAATGTCCCTTTTGATGTAACTTGCACCTTCAAAAGAACTACTAATTATATTTATATTGAAAATAAATAAAATTATTCATAAATACAACAAATGTAGATATACTTACTCTTGAACAACAAATAATGTTATACATAATAATAACATATAAGTTTAATGGTTAATTTTTAACTTACCGATAAAAGAGAGGAGTGGGTAGAGCATACTCTTGTTCTTTTTAAATCATAAAGTATAATCGAAGGAGTAAATAAGTTATCGAAGAAAGAGAAAAAAGAAAAGAATTGAGTTAAGAGTGTTGGAATGAATTGTTCAATTTTCTCTTATTATTGTTACAGATAAATATATATAACTTTTATCTATTATTCACATATTTCAATTATTTCAAAAACTAATTTTGATGATATTAAAATAAATATATATTTTAATAACTTTAGAAAATAAAAAATAATTTATAGAGCTTCAAACTAAAAAATATAATCTAAAAGTGAAAAAAGTGTTGAAAAGGAAAGAAAAAAGAAAAATTAAATTATAAAATTCTTTGAGCTGACCCAATGGCACCTTCTTCTCCCCGGTAAATTCAATGTGGGATGAGTGAGTTACAGCTTGGGCACATAATGAAAGTAGGAACTTGAGTATGATAAAATTGCTCATACACGCATCGCAACATGCATGCCAAATATGATACGAAATTTTCCATGAACACAACCTTGACTTGACGTCAGACAAAGTTAGAGGAGGATTTAAGTGATTGAATCAAAGTTTTGAGTAAGTTTTATGCATAAATGGCGACTTGGTAGAGTTAATGAATCGTGTGTTTGGGTGGCATGACAATGATTCTATGTGTAATCATAGAGGTATTGCATGGGCACTTTTCATTAAGTAAAGCTTTCATTGTGGTAAAATATAAAATGAGGATATCAATGTTGGAATAGCTGCTTGACTTTAATGTTTAATTCTTATTTCAAGTGAACGGAAGTTGAGATAAGAAATGATAGATTATTATTATTTTTAATTATGTAAAATATTTTATGTGAGAGGTTATATTTAGAAGATATTTAAGGAGGTAAGGTTATCTCTTCTCTTAAAATTATTTAAGGTTTATATTTGATCTGTTTTATTTTATACATTTAAATAGTACTTTTAATTAAAAGAAAATTAATTGAAATAAGAAATTATTATTAACCTATCAATAAGGAGTTGATAATTTATATCTTTTAAAGTTATTGCATAAAGTATATTTTATTATATGTAACTTTCCCTTATTTTTATTTGAAACTTAAATTGAGGTTTAAAAAGTTATTGTGTGAAGCATATTGTATGATATATAACTTGTGTTATTTTCATTCAAAATTAAAATTGGTGTTTCACGAGTTATTGTGTGAAATGTTTTTTACTATATGTAACTTTTTTTAATTTTGAAATTTGAATTGAGGTGTAACATGTTATTGTGTAATACATATTTTATTATATGTAACTTGTCCTTATTTTGAAACCTAGATTAAGGCCTAGCAAGTTATTGTGGGAAACATATTATATTATATGTAATTTACATAAATAAAGGTTTGACAAGTTAATATGTGAATCGTATTTACATGACTTGCTTTTAATTTCATTAAAACTTATCATTTTTGAAAATCTATTGAATTATTATACCTTATAAGGACTCATTTGAAATAAGTAGTTCCTAATGTAAACACCCAAATTTGATACAAACTCATTCAAACCATGCATTTTACATAACCATGCTTATTTAGACTATTGTTGACAAACAAATGAATTATTGGCATGTCCCATTATACATCGTAGGATTTACTCTCTTGTTTTATAGCCTCATGTCTTTTATAATTCTATTTTTTCCTTCCATGACCCTAGGGAAACACAATTTCCATTATAGAACTTTATCTTAAAGTTTTGAGTCTTTTGGACATGGCCAAATTACAAAACAAAGCCATATTATGACCCTACCCATGTAACACAAACTTGTCACAATGTAACTTGTAGAAGAGTTTTGAATTTTTACATTGTTAATAGTCTCTTTTATGACCGTTGGTCTCTCCAGGTCAGTAATCACCTACGCCAGTAAGCCTCCAATTCAAACTCAAGACCTCTATATAATAAAGGGTCATGTTAAGAGCTAACCCATAGTTATATATCTTTATAAAGGCTATACAAAAGTTATATATGCTTCAGTAATGCATAATTACTGATTTATTTATGAATTGACAATTTCAATATACCATTCATTTTCTTATGTCAAGGGCACTTAGAGGTGAAAGAGCATCTAAAATTGCAATCATGATTGGACATACACATCTAGGAGGGAGAACTACATCAACCTAAGGCCCATTTGGGCTATGTAGGTAACACTCGATTAAAAATAATTTTAGATGCCAACTTAGTTATCCTTACTAACCCATTTTTATTCCTATTTTCTCTCTAGTTCATCTGCAGGTCTAGGGTTTGATAATTATAGGTTTATCTTTAACATAGTGACATATAAAGATCTGTAGTCAACCTTCAAAAGTAGTCATACATGTCCAGATCTAAAAATCAAGAATAAACCAAGACGTGAAAATAATATCCAAACAAGGCCATAATGCACCCTTGTCCACCTCCCGTAGATTTATCCCAATAGATTTCCAATTAATTTTTTTTAATACGACTGTGTTTGTAGGTTTTTATAGTGTTGGCACTTATAAAAATTTCACACAATCATATCTATTATTATTTTGAGGGACACTCTCTAACCCTAACTTAATTTATTATTTTTATAAATTTATTAATTTCAGTAAATTTTATAGTTTACTGTATTTTCATATAAGATCAATACATGTTATCAACATTTCTATTTTAATAGTTTAATTCAATTAGTTTAAGACATTAAATTAAAAGGGTTTGGTGAACATGTTATTTTTAGAACATTGCTTATTGTTTCCCCTTAATTTTTGAGATAGGATTTATTTTAAATTTAATTAAATTCCTAACACTTAAACAAAAATAATTGACCTTGGATAATATCTGACACAAAATGATTCAATCTCTTTGACCTTAGATTAAATATGACACTAAATATATTTTCTTAACACCTTGGATCATTTTGACACAGAAGCTCTTTCTTTCGATCTTGGATTGAAGTTTGTTTGATTTCTAAATATAAAATCTTTTGCATTTATTTTGACTTTATTTTTTATTTAATTTTTATTGTTTTAAAAAAAATGTTCTAAAATTTTTCAAACTAATTAATGATTGTTGTGAAGGGTTACATTATGTTTTATTTATAAACATTGTGTCATGAGAGGTTTACCCATATACTCATAGCCATAGTATAACGCTAAACATGAAATTTTATTTCTTCATACCTTTCGGTATATAAAAAATGGCCATGTTCCTTTATTTATACCAATATGAATCCTCTTTTATCTATTTGATTTGTGGTGCTCCTGAGAGGAGTGTGTTATCCAGGGAAGTTACTCTCAACCTACCCTTAGAAATGAAGTTAGTGGGCTAGATGCATAGTTCTACCTCTACAACTAGTGCTTTAAAACATTGGGCCAACATTAATCAATGAATGAGTAAGTATATATGAGAGCCTGTAAATCACTCAAACCCTTGTCTAGATCACCTTCATACTTTAGTTTTTGCTTGTATTGTATTCATAGTCCTTAGCATTTTTTTTGGTTCTGGTATTGTATTCATATTCATTAGCATATTTTTACACACTAGAGTACTTGTTTACAAAAACAATTTAATTTGTTACACATCATGGCTAGTCAAATTTAATGTGTTAATGGTGTACATCCTCTATTTATATTGTTCTCTTCTCATTCTAGGCCTTTTGATTATGATCCTAAATAGACAACTAGTAAAGAAGATGCTCTTATTAATATCAGTGAATTTGACTTTTTTACCCTTTGGTATAAGTGTTCACTCCACCACATATATCTATTGATTCATCCTTTGAATATCCTATAGATTACTCTTTGGTCACACCCATTGATCTCCCTTTGGAATCTCCTATAGATTCCTATTTGGTCACAGGGTAAGGGCATTGAGTTCGGGGATAATTTCATAGATATTTTAGGTAACATGATCATGTTAATAAATAATGCGATCACATTATTTAATATAGGTGATCATCTTATTTAATTAACATGTTCATGTTATTTAAATTATGGATTGATAATTATTGAGCCATAATGCAATCGTACTAATGTATAACAAGATTGTATTAATGGATAATGCAATCTTATTACTGTAAAAATAATAATGCAATCATGTTACTATTATTTTGCATATTAAAGCAATGAACATGTAGATGGAGTGAATTTTGGTTAACAGGTAATGCAATTTCATTACGAATAACATGATCACATTATTTATAATAAAATGGGGTCACTCCTTATTTATAAGTTTACATTTATATTATTACAATTATTTCCTCATACTTTAAATTTATTTTAGTAAATATAAGAAAATAGGGTCACTCTACATGTAATGGAGTTGGTCTCACAATTTCATGCCTTACGCTGTGGAAAATAGTTTTTCAAAATCCAATCTGGTCAGTACTTAGACATTTTAGGGTCTAAGTATTAAACCTAGGAATTTCAAGACATAATTTTTAAAATTGATGTCCATTTTTGGTAAACATATAATCATTTTTAGGTTTTTTTGCCTTTTAGATTAATTTTTGGCATTTATAGGGGTCTTAGATTTATCAAAATTAAAGTTTACAATTGATTCACTTTGAAATTGATGCAAAGTGGTGTGATTGGGGTAGAATAGGTCACAATGATGGCCTTCACACATCAAATGACCACTTTGTGTTAATTTCATTTGTTCATCATCCCTCCCTCACGCCTTATCACTTCATGTTCATGCCTCATCACCCCTAGTCATTCTCTAATCATTCTTAATTATCCCTAATCACTCTCTCATTAACTCTTACTATCCTTAGTCATCTTTAATCACTCCCTCATCATCCTCAATTACTCCCTCACTATCCGTTATCATCTCTAATCACTCACTCCTCATCCCTCATCACTTCCTCATTGACCCTCATCATCTTTAATCACTCCCTCATTGGCTCTCACCATCCCTCATCATCCCTAATCACTCCCTCATTGGCTCTCATCATCTTTAATCATTGCTTCATCATCCTTAATCACTCTCTTCTCATCCCTCATCATCCCTAATCTCTCCCTTATTGACCCTCACCATTCCTCATCATCCCTAATAATTCCTTCATTGACCCTCACCATCCCTCATCATCCCTAATCACTACTTCATCATACCTCATCATCTCTGATCACTCATTCCTCATCCATCATCACCCATAATCACTCTCTCATTAATATTCACCATCCCTAATCATCCCTAATCACTCTTTCATCCTCTCTAATCACTCCCTCATTTACCCTCACCATCCCTCATCATCCCTATTGACTCCCTCATCATCTCTACTCAATTCATCGTCATCCCTCCTCATCCTTAATCAATCAATCTAATACTTTGATGGTGTTATTTTATTGGGGTTTAACAATACTAGGAGATATAAGTGGAGAGTTGAGTGCTAACATAAATTATAATACATTGTGATCAAAATGTTGTGGAGGCAAATTTGAAACATAAATATTTAACACCTATGAAGAAATATGGGCCTATTATAAATGATGTAATTCATAATTATAAATCTGACAGAAAAAGAGAAGCAAGTAAAACCACCATAGCATAAAAAATCTGTATTAAATACATGAGGATCACTAAGCTATGTGATTTCCTGAAACCCAATCAATTGCTTTCCATATGAGGACATTTTATGTTCTAAATAATTACATTGAAGGCCTTCTATTTGTATGTCTATTGATTAAGTAATCATACTAGAGAGTGGAAAATAATTTTCAAATGATTAGAACAAGTAGTCCAAGAATGGAAAGTGGTGCTTAATTAATAACTTCAATATTCAATCCAATAAAGAGTGTCACACTATGATCTCTCTACTTACACATCTTGAGAAGTGGGTACAAGTTATCTAGCACTATAAAAAGGCAAGTAGATAATATATTATGAACCCAATGATATGGTTGGTACTAAAAATATCAAAATTTCCCCAAAAATAAATTATATGAATTAAAAATATTGTTTCATTAATAAATTTAGATCAATGGTGAGCCAATACACTTCATCATTTCCAATGGAAGTCAAAGGAATTGAATTTATCCTAAATCATATTTTCAGAAATTGAACATAAAATTTATACATCATTTATAACCATATACTATTTATGGTCTAGTTTAGGCCTTGAGAAATGGATCACCTAGTAATGTCACTTGATGTATAGGTAAGTGCACAAAGTTGGGGGAAAAAAAGTGGCCTACCCATGAACATGATTTTTCTAAAATTTTAGAAATTTAAACTTCTGTAGATAATTTGAGATATCTACACCCCAAATTTGAAGATGTTGTAAAAACATGAAATGTATAATTTTAAGTCTAGTTTCCAAAACATTATTTTTTTTAAATGATTAATTATAACTAGGTCAAACATCTAAAATTTGAAGAGGAACTCCTATTTTTTTAGAAAACATAGTAGATAGATGACCATGATGCTCACCATTTTTTGAGCATCATTTAATATTATTTGAAACCCTTTGTGGAAAATTTAGATAACATCTTCTAGCATGTCACCTATATTTATTTATATTTTTTCAAAGAATACTTTTTTTGGTATGAATTTTGCAAGTAAATAGTTCTTAAAACTGACAAAGAAATGGATAGTTATGAGTCATGCCTAACTACCTCAAAAAAAGGAAAATCAATTTCTTTTTGAATGCGTGTATAATTATGAGTAATACTTAACCATATAATTTGTTTTTCACTTGGAACAATAGAAGACAAATTACATGAACATGTATAGGCATGTATGTTTGCGTCATGTAGTGACATAAAAAATGCAAAGTTATAAATAAATATAGTTTGAAACCTTAAATTACTCAAAAAATTATAAGAATCATATTTTTGGAAAGAGGAGAGTGTTCTCATCATGATGGTATCAATTTTTTTAATTTTCATGTTGATATTCTTAGTGTATTTGGCAATCAATGTTGAAATTTGTAGTTTGTTTTCATACCTTTCAAAACTTGGATGTAAATTAATAGTCCAAGCCTTTGGCTTGGGAATCCAAGCCATTCACAATCCAAAAGGCATGGGAATTGAATTCAAATTCAAATATCATAATCATAGTGTTTAATAATGTGATCACATTATATATTCTCAAAATCCTAAAACCTATATAGGATCCATTAGGTCTAGTAGTCTTAAGATCAAATATTGGTTTCATATTAAAATTGTTGTTTGGGACCAATGTTCTTGTCAAGAATTGATAGCATTAAATGATAATTGTATATGTATTAACCTATGAATCAATTTATTGTTTCTTTATTCCCAATATGGTGTGGAATTAGGCTAATAGATCCCAAATTGACATTATATGGACATATTTCCTTGGATGAATCTTGGTTGGCCCTAATTACGTATCAAACTAAAATAAATACTTGGTTTTTTATAATATAGTGTGCAATTAGAGACCCAATTAAAATCATATGTACATAATTCATTTTGTAGGGCTCATTTAACCTTGATTATGTATTAGATTGAAGTACATATTCAGTTAGTTTAATATGGTGTGCTATCAAAGCCATAATTGACATTGTATTGAAGTAATTCTTTACACAAGGACCAAATAGTCTTAATTATAGATTATACTAAAGAAAATACTTGATTAGTTAAATATGATGTGCAATTAGGGGAAAATATTTGCAATGGACAAATTTGATGGACACAATTCATTGCATGGGGTAGAACATGCCTCTATTGATATTGTAGGTGGAAGCAATTAATTACATAGGACTTAGTTGTCCTCAATTGTGTATAGTATTGAAAAAAATATGATTTGATTTAACATGGTGTAATTAGAGTCCAAAATGACATTAGATGGATGTAGTTCCTTGCTTGGGGATTGAGTGGCCCCAATTGCATATCATATTGAACCTAAATACTCATTTGGTTTAATTTGGTGTGCAATCGAGGCTAATGGAACCCAATTGAAACATTATATGGAAAAAATTACTTTCATGGATCTTTGTTGGCTCAAATTATGTATAAGATAAAACCAAATAAATGATTAGCTGGATATCACTTAAAATCAGAGCTAACAAAGTTGTAATTGACATTATATGCATTCAGTTACTTGCATGAGCCTTGGTTGGCCATAATTGCATATTCAACTAAACTAAATACTTAGATGATTCAATATGTTTTGTATTTGGGACCAACAAAGCCCCCTGTTGATATTAGAAGGATGAAATTTATGATATATGGCTTTTTTGGGCTAAATTTCATAGATCATATTGAACCAAATATTCTTTTAATTGAATTTGGTGCACAAGCAAAATCCTGATTGTTATTAAAGATGGATCTAATTCCTTACATAGGATTTAATTGGTCATGATTTCATATCAGATTCATGACAACATTTAATTATTTGAATAAGATGTGCAATTAGGGCCTTAATTAAAATTATGTTGACACAATTCTTTGGGCAAGCCTTGATTGGCCCCAATTATGTATCATCTAGAACTAAATAATCAATTGGTTCAATACGGTATGTAATCAGAGCCATGTAAGCCCCAATTTCCATTATATGTGAATGTAATTCCTTGCACATGGCTCCTTTGGACCAAATTGCATATCAAATTTAAAAAATACTTTTTTTTAATGTGGTCAGCACTTGGATCCCTAATTGATATCATATGGATGAAATTCCTTACATTGAGGCTTAGTAGGCCCCTAGGATCAATTTATCATTGATTAACATCTTTTATATATAGTAAGAAATAGGTTCACAGGGATGAAATTTGGTTGAAATTACATCAATCATTACCACAATTGACTTCATGGGCTCAATTTATGATGATGTGGGGGATAATTGATCCCAAATTTACATTCTTTACTCACAAATCTACATTCAAGGAGCTCAAATTTTCCCCAATCACCATCATGATTGTACCTTATATACCTTAAAACCTATACCCTAAGCCCTAATCCCTAAAGTTCCTAATACCTAAACTCTATTTACTATAAATATAAACTTTTAAACTTTGATCTAATCATTTTAGCCCAAATTAACATCATTTAGACTAAGAATTGAGTTCAAAGGACTCTGTTTGGCTTAAATCACATGAATGATTACCCCATT